>JABCKO010023887.1:0-12121 GCA_018855915.1 Tephrocybe sp. NHM501043
AACACCTCTCCGACCTATGCTGAGAGCCTTCCGGTGAACCAGCGAAAGTTGTTTGAATACGCGATGAATGGGCTGGATAGCAATTTTGGACCTCCATTCCTTGTACGTTGTGTTCATGCTCTATCAGAGATTGAATTGAATTGAAGCTCAATAATTACCATTACAGTTCAACTCTCCGAGATACTCTGCGTGGTACTCTGTCGGGCTTTTGGCTCGTGCTCAAGGCAACGATGTTGAGACTGCAGCAACGATCATTCGTCAAGTGTTAGTGTTACTAGTTTGTCTCCTTGTTCAATCACTTAGAGTTCCTTTTCATTTCAGGATCAAATATCAATTTACCGACCCCACCAAGCTCTGGTATGGAACATTCAAGAGTCGCCCAGATGCCCCAGACCCTAGCCCAGTCTTTGCGCCAAGAGTCAGTTTTTGGTCCCCTCTCTTCTTTTCTTCTGGGTACTTACAGCCATCTCAATCTATTTAGCTGTACGGCTCGTACGATGCAAATCTCGGCTTGTTCGTCTGTACCTCGTGGATCATTATCATGGCCGAGTTCAAACACCTTCTGCAGCCCGATCTCGTAGAACTCATGCAGAGAAGTATGTACAATGCAACAGTTGGCGATGGATACCGCGTCGGGGGTGTGAATGGCGATAACCGTATGTAATGGGTCAAACTCAATTGGTTAGGAGCTTTCTAAACGAATTTATTCAGTATACCCCGTCTATTCGAACCCATGGTACGTGATCTCTTTGCCACGACGCTCTGTATATCATACATCAGAAAAGGTACATGCGCGTCATGGCTGCAACATACGTCGGCGACATGATGGGAGACGCGAATATGACGTTTTGGGGTGACGAATGGGCGCGGCTAGCCATCGTCGAGTTCGATCGACACCAAACTCTCAGCGAGGTAAGTTTTCAATCCTTCCTGTATTGATTTCTCCTGTCACACTCCAGTGTCCTTTGTTTGAAGTTCAATTCGGGAACGTATACTGGCGTCACTCTCTACGCTCTCTCACTGTGGGGATATATGCCAAAGAATTCGACTATTTATGGGCGTGCTAGGGACATTATCACGAAAACTTGGGAGAGTGTTGGAAACTATTACAACCCCACGTTGAAGACACTTGGCGGGCCTTGGGATAGAACTTATGGCTTCTCTCTGGTATATGCTTTTTCGAAGAGCTTGTCAGTTTTTGAAGCTGAACGCGACATACATCTAGAAATCTTACTTCGGGATCCTCGGCGTGCATATAACTGGTTTCATTGGCGGTATCGATGATGGGTCTGCCCCGTTACCTCTTCCACTTGTGGGCAGCGAGCATTATGCTGACGCCGCTGTAGTTGCTCTGTAGGTCGTTCCGAGGTCGTATTCTGATTCATTTTATTGAGCTGTAATTTAGCACACCCCTCATATCCAAGTTCCATGATCCATACGTCTTGCCGGATGCCCGCGCCAAACTCACAAAGCTGAAAAGCCACGCGCACTTTGAGCAGGCAGTCTCTCTGCCCTTTGATAACCTCGCGTTTCCCCGGAACTACACGTCTTGGACCCAGGCAGGGCTAAGCGTTGGCGCAATTGAGGTTGACGAGAATGTTGTTGGGGGCCCAGCGACGAGTTCAGAGGCGTTCACACCTGGTCTTATCTTGTGGGATGCTGGGGAAGGCCAGGCTACCGGCTGGATTTCGGTGAGTACAATACTTATCACTAGGGGAAAGAAATACAATCAATTGTTATGCATACACAGCACTATGCCACAGCGCGTACGATACGGGCAGTCGCAACAGACAAGAATTTGACAATCTCATACCCGCCCTCACGCGCTTTTCCTGACCTAACAACAGGAAAATCTAACATCATGACTTTCCTGATATCTGGCTTCAGAGGCATAACCCTCCCCCCCGACTTTGCTGCCAATGAAAGCATTGCTATGCTGCCTGGGCTCAAATTGATGCTGCAGGGAAACGTGGTCGACCGGGGGTCTTTTCTCTTTGGGACCGGGTTGATTAATGATCTTCCCTATTACAACTTGACAATTTTCATTCCAGAAGGTCTCGATGTGCCAGAGATTGTGCTTTCATTCGAGAAAGTCTGATGGAGAGGAGAATGTCGTCAGCTCGAGAACAAAGTTTAAACATATAATTTATTGTGTCTGAGAACTCCAATCAAAGCTTTTTTACCCTTGCCAAGCCTCTCAAAAACATGAAACAGCAACTTTCCTACAAACGCCATCGATTCCGAGCTCCGAAGCCTTCGCAAATTGAGCTGAGCTCCAGGCTTGTTCCTGGCAATGACCATGCCTTCAAACAACGTCTTTTCCCCAATTTTTACAGCCTTAGATTCAATCATGGGTGGCGGCCAACTCAAACGCCTAAGACGATGAATGCGGGCCATCGTTGAGTCGGTGCAGAATGACCCTTTGATGCAATTCCTTTTCTTTTATCGTGTCCATCCTGACGAGCTTGCCCCACGCCACATGCAGCCACCTCTGACATGCATCATTCCTGATGTAATATGTCTCGTCAACTCATCCTCGCAGCGCGAGTGGAAGCCACAAGCAGTCGAGAATGGAGGTGAACAGTTGTTGGACGCGTTCTAACTCAGATGGCGGTGAGGTGAGGTGAGCGAGCGGATGATCAGGCAGCGAGCGAAAGTAAAATGTACTTGTCCCTAAGTTGCCCTAATTTAACCCGGGAACTAGGGCTTTGAGCTCTCAGTGTATATGGTGTCGAGTGTACTGCCAGTATTGGGAGGGTAAAGGTATGTCTAATGCGCAGGCATCGACATGGATTCGATTTCGAAGCACAAACAAAGAATGGGCTTACCAACAATATGAATTTGTAGTATTGTGCGACTCAACCACGGCGGACGGTGATGATTGCGAGCATTGGGGAGAGTAAATGTGGGCCAAGGATAATGAGACTGTTGGCGAATTGTGGAGCGACGAGGCATAAGATAATCAGGCTGTTTGGATACACGCCGTGTCATCGTTCTTGAGCTTTATTTGCCAAGTTTCGAGCTTTCAAGTTCCATACGTCCTTGTCCATTCTGCCGTTGTCAGGAAGTCAGGCTGTGCATTCAATTGCGAGGTTGTTTGTCGCAAGAATGAATCACGACTGGTGGTGATTTGTGGCGGAGACGGTGAATGCTGGAGGGGTTGGAAGATAGTGGTGTCTTAAAAGCGAAATCAACAATGCCCACTGGCATTTGGCGCTGGGCCTTGAACTTGGGGTGTGCTTGACGTAAGCCAAAATAGCGCAAAACCTTCAATGGGATTCGACAACAAAACAGTATCGTTTTTCAGACACGTGTGAACTGTGATTCTTGAAGGCTGATGATCAAGAAGTGTGATGCACTCATCCATCCATCCAACTTCAACAACATCGGGGCAACCGGATCAAAAACGTGTGAAGTCTTGGGCTTTCAGCCATGTGACTCGGATACTGTATAAACACAATCTACTCTATAGTCGTGAATGGACAACCTCCAGGTTTCATTTCAATCCCTCCTCCAAGCTCATGTGCCCATCCCACTTATCGCCTATTTCAAGCTGATCTTGCTCATCTCAACATGTGGCATTATTGACCCCCCTTCCAGTTGCCGTCAACGGCCTGCAGCTGGGTAACTTGTGTGTCGGCTTCTGTTACAGCTCTTATACAGAAACAAGTTCCAGAAGGAGTTCGCTCTCTCCTCAAGAAATTCATTGGGCTCTCCAGCTTCGGTCTAGATTGAGACAGGATCTAACGTACAGAGATGCTCTGTGACTTTGATTCGTGCCTCATGATCAAGGTGACAGAAGCGGTGCTCGGGAACGTTGCTGGTTTCCATTCTTCTCGGGTTGTTGGAAATCTGGTCAAAACAAGTTATGTAACTCCACTCGACGTTTGCGCGTCTACTTCAAATGTCCCTATCAGTTTACTTACATCCACTCACTCTCGTCTGTATCATTATTAACAGTCGTCTCATATTCACGAGAACGAAACTTCAGTCTCCCAATGTTGGGCCTGGGTCTCACTTTTCCCTATTCACTATTAAAGTCAAGACTAAATTTACTTAGAGACGACGCCTTTTGATCTGTTTGAAATATCAGACTTCTTGACAGTGATGTCTCCATTATCTGATGAGGGTGAGGATGTCTGCCGTAACACATGTCACTTCTTCTGTCCACTACGACAACATCTAACGCTCGGCAGGGAGTTCCTCTTCGGAACGGACAACTCGGGTCTCGAGGGTGGGGCTTCATGCCCAAAGACGTCTTTAGTATATTATGTGTCGCTGAAGTCTACAGATAAGCCGTTGTTGTGTCCAGCATGCCCATCTTTCACTGAGCTTTTCTCTTCCTTTTCAACTGCTCTGATAGATTTTTTTTTCACCAGCCATGGAAGCCATGGAAGCCAATTTTACCCCGACTCTAGGCGCATATGAGATCGGCGTTCTTGTCTCTGTTTATCTGTTCGGGCTGGTGACCGTTCAAACGTTCGAATATTTCGGGTCAGCCAACTATTCATTTCCTTGTTGTAATGGATTACTCATCGAGCCATTCTTGTTGTTAGGAAATTTCCACACGATAGCTGGTACATGAAGTCTTTTGTGAATGACTTGATGCATAACCTGCCTTTGTTGTTATCTGATTCGTCCACTTAGGTTGGTGCTCTATGGTTTTTGGAACTTGCCCATACCATATTCTCATCACATTCGCTATACTGGGTGACTTCGACCAGCATCTCTTTCGCTACTTCGCCTAATTGTATGAATGGCCACACAGGTATCCGTTATCAAATACGGGAAGCAAGAGTTTGTGAACGAATTTCCCACATCTCTCATAATTACCATTGTGCTGTCAGGAATTACTGGACCTGCAATTCAAGTTCGTTAATCGAATTCTGTACTCCAGACCACAATCTGATACATATCCCCTTCCTCCACATACAGGCATTCTTCGCAAATCGTATCCGCGTTCTAACGCACAAGCGCGTCCTGTGTTGGTGCCTCTGCCTCTTGTGCCTCATGCGTTCAATCAGCCTTGTGGCTGTAGCTGTCGTGGCGCACAAGTCGAGGACGATAGCACAGTTTCGAGAGAATTGGTTATGGCTTCTTGTTGCATCATTGGCGATCTCGACTGCTCTGGATGTGCTGATTACGGCATCACTGTGCTGTCATCTCTTCTATCGACGGAGGACAACGCTTCGGCGGTATATAATTTTTCATCTTGATCGACTTGAGGGCCTGACTGTGACATGTCACAGGATGAGAAGGGTCCTTGATAGGCTAATTGTGTGGACTATTCGTGAGTAGACATTCTTTTATCGTTGAAGTTGCATTGAACTGGTGCTACTTCCAGAGACCGGTATGCTAACCATGTAAGTAACAGATGGGTTTCTCTATCCTATGTATTGTCCTTCCAACCTGACTACTGTATTTCTAGGCTCGCGACAATAACTATGCTGATCATGGTAATCACTTCTATTCTGTCAATTGATCATACACGATCAACTATTACTCCCCACAGTTCATCCTGATGGACAACTTTGCTTGGGTTGCTCTGTTCTTTGTAACATCTCGATGTACGTCTCCATTAATACTCCTGTTTATCGTTCAGCAGTCGTGTTGATGAAATGGAGTAGTATTCCTCAATGCCTTAATGACCTCGTGCGTTGAAACCGCAATCGTTGGTAAATTCGGTATCCAAGCTTAATCAATATTACGCACAACAGGCTTAACGATCGAACGACACTGCGGGCTCTTGATGATAAATTGAACACCGTATCAGGCTTGACTGACCTGCACTCAACGGTACAATTTATGGCTCTATCTTGAACATCCTCAGATTAATCATTGTCTACAGCATCCCACTAATATTCATTTTCGATACCACGGACGCGGAACAACGGATATTAACTGGGCTGACGGTGAAGGGGAGGTACAGAAGGGCACAAAAAAAGAATCAGAGGAGGATTCGGAACGTATCTAGTGAGAGGAAGATATTTTTCTGATACCTGGAGGTGATCTCGTCGGTTTGTGGATACTTTACACCTCTCTTAATAACAAATCATCTACATATGTATGAAAGAAAACTCATAGGGTATTGACAGCTCCAGAAGAGGATGTCTGTTTTAAGGTTAAAAAGTGCGCTGATGATTCCTAGAAGAGAATATTGGTATAAGTAGTGTAAGAGTGTGAGCTGCGATCAAGTGGGGTATGAGTGGTATGTGAGGAAGTGAGAGCCTGGCAGTCTCGATCATATTTCATCATCATCGTCAACCACTCAAACGGTTCCTCAGACCGTTGAACGGTCCCACAATAATGAAGTGACGTCACCACCATGAAGGGACGAGCATAGATATTGGAATACGAGTGGCCCCCTTGAGCAACGCTATTCAGTCCTCTCCACTCCAGTCGTTACACCTCTCCACAATCAACCTTCGGTGGATCTGAAGAAAAGTTTGATAAGTTTGGAGTGTGGACGTTGCGCTCAATTCCTTGAGTTAATTTCGAGTACTATTAATATCAAAAGTCGCCAGAGACATGGGACGATGCAGTTTGGGCGAAGCTGAAAAGTATTAGCAAGTTTGAAGGAGTTCTAAGTAAAGCTTGGCGGGTCACAACCAGGCATATGGTTGTAAATGAATTGAGGCAGCGTATATTATACATCGATGCCTTGGACGAGGCTTTCACCGCCAGAGGGTGTGTTGGGGTTGTTGTTTTCCTTTAGACGGATCATAGTCCTCCATACTTCCTGCTGCCAGTCCGTACGCAGACATATGCTGACCCCGGTCAGAGCACCGCAGGCAAGTCCTGTAGTGAGTCCCATCCATAAACCCCGAAGCTGAAAGTCCCATTGGAAGGCGAGGTATATGCCAAGGGGTAGACCTAAGAATGTCAAAACCGTTATGGGTTCGAACGGCATTGGAAATGATGTACACGCACCAACCGCATAGTCAGCGCTATAAAATGACACAAGTCAGTATGAGATAGATATATTAGGGCATTCAACTTACCTGAGGCGGAGTAGCGCTGCGATGATCTGTTGGTTAATAGTGAACATTCCCCTTCATCAGACAAACAAAGCGTTTTGAACCTGTTTTCCTCTAGCACGTAAAACACCCGAGGCAACAGCAATGATTGCGTCAAAGGTCTGGAATAATCCCACCAAAGAGATCAAAGAAGTCACAAGTTTGACTACATCTGAAGTTTATATGTCATGGTTAGGAGGTGGATGCGGTCACCAGTGTCAACGGACCTGGCTCCTGGGTAAACATGTATGCCCAGTACTGGCGGAATACAAACATTACCAGGCTGTAAATTGTTAAGTTGACATATCTAGATGGAGAAAACGGTACAAACTTGATAACACCGCAAAGCGCTACAGTCATGATAAGACATGTGTGTGTAGTGACTTGGGCACCAACAGAATTCCCTTCTCCGAGTAGATTTCCAAGGCTGAACAAAAATGGAAAAGTCATGGAGTATATACAGTAGCAAGAGAACAATGCATCTTACCGGACAGATGTCACTATAGACAGCGCAAGATAAATTTGAAAAAACATCGACAAGAACGTCACCAAGACCGATTGCGAAGCAAGAGTTACAGGCCCAAACCTATTTATCGTGAGGTACATGGAAAACAGATGCATAACGACGAGATATACCGAGAAGCTGCAATTGCTACAATTTCAAACGCACACCACTCCGAAGCCATTTGGCCTAGATGATCCTGTTAGCCACATTTACAGTTCAAATTGACGTAGTCATTGGTACTTACCCGCTCCACCAGCACCCAAAACGACTAGGATACGAAGGTTGGAAAACATTCGCATTGAAGGCGGGCTCCAAGCCGTATGTGGTAGATAGAATACGCCATAAGCTATCGATAAAATAGAGACGAGGTTGAAAGAAATGGCGGTTGCGATGGGAGCACCTATGAAGCCGAGCCGAACTCTTGGTGGACCCCAAACTATGTGATGTCAATTAGAGAAGGATCAGAATAAGATACATAAGAGGGCGGCCTTGCCAAGAACATAGTTCAGAATGATATTGATCGGCATAACGATGGAAATAATCAGTGTTGGAACACTGAAGTGGCCTATTCCTTTTATCAGTATGTAATTTGCTGACGATGATTAGTATCGTCGACCTTGGCACTGAAAATATCGCCTAGAAATTGAGAAACGATGAATTTCGTCTATAACTGACTGTGAAGGCTTTAGGCGCACCGGCTAACGCAGTTGAAGGCGTATGCTGAGTGGGGAATGAGTCCCGAAGTTCGAAGGTCAAGGATATGTATCGAACCTGGTAGACCTAAGGAAAGCCAACGCAGATACTGCGTACTCAGGTGAGCCACTTCGGGTTCTTGTTTGAGCGATAGAAATATTGCTTCCATCTGGAACCAGAGTCCGTATATTGGCTGGGCTGGCGTATCAGTACCAGCGAGCAATTGCAATTAATCAATATCTCACTATCATGAGGAGGCACATCAAAACAACTTTCCGAAATGGTTCACTGTGAGAGAGGAAAAACAATAAGAGATTGGAAGGCTCACTCATTCTTTGGCACCATAACCCCACCAGATGAGGCTGTGATGTCCAAGCAGGTGGAAGCATGGTGTCTAATGCGGCTGTAAAACCCTGCATCAAGGTGAAGGCAGTGACGTTGGCCGTTAGTGTTCCAAGGCTGACAGCGGAAAGTGCAGTGGCAGAGGTATGCCCAATAGATAGAATTGAAACAGTTAGGAAGCTGAATTCCAAGAGCTGAGATCTGAGGTGCTGGTAAGCAAGGACTCCATGAGCTTACATTTAGTGAACGTACCCAAAAACTGGCAATGAGTATCTAGCGAGTACAAGAAACTCGTCAAAGAAGCACCCTACCCTAGCGCAATAACCTGCGTTCACAGTCTGAGGACCATCAACGCCAACATCGCGGAACTCGCGAACGAGCAAAGATGTGGTCTCAGAAAGGCTTGACATGAAAAGACTCGGAGGGGAAGGAAGGGAGAGCTTGACACAATGGAGACTAGCCTTCAAACCTGATATACATCTCGATGGACAGGGCTGCTGGCAGGAACTGGGCCACAAGGTCTATGCTTCGCGAAGATGAGGACATTCCGATTTGGATACAGCCAACCCTATAGTGGATCATGGCCCCTGGGTGCCCAGAGAAATTTTTTTGTCCGATCACAATTCGTGACCGCGAAGTGTATCTTTGCCCTTTCTCCCAGCTGCTCCCGACTGCTCTTTTGAATTGGAAAATAGCCGACTCTATCGCGATCGGCGGCACCTTCGAAAAATCATTCAAGGATGAGGGAATTTCTGTTGCGGCAAGTAATCCCCAGGCGCTCCATGTAAACTGAGAGCCACCTCAAAATACCAGTACCTTTTCTGTAACCATACCCTTCTTGGAGACAACTGCCTTGCTAGTCGTGTCGCAGGAAGATGTAACCATGGTACATCCGATAGCCGATTCGGATCGGATCAGCAACTTACTTCTGTGAGGGTACACAACTCGGTATTGCGCCACCCGCGGGCTTTATCATGAGTACATACTCAACTACTCTACAGATGCCTTCTTCCTACCAGATAAATGCAGTTACTCTCTTCCTACGTTGTCCTTGAATATTGAGGAGTCAGAGTTGCGCCATTAGAAGTTGATTAACTATTAGAAGCTCGACGTATGTGTCTTCAAGGACTAGCTGGCTCGGATGCTATTCAAGCCCCAGACTCAGGCACAACCTCACAAGCAATATAGTTGCCTGTTGTATTGAGAAGATAAATGTGACAACAAGTAAAAAAGTGAAGCGTCCATGAGCGGATTCTATGGAAAGTTCAAGATGTATGCCAATTCGTCGTTCCATACAGCAGCTCACGCTGCTCTTCATTCCCTCTACAGCAATAGGGCTATATATTGGCTTTGAGATAGGCGTCCAGCTTCTGTTGGTCTTTGACAGTGAGTGTAACCCGATACTTCTTTGGTGCTTGATTGAAGTCGAAGCCATCAGCGCAACCTTTGATAGCGTCGAATTCTCGTTCTCCATCGTAGATGGAAATTGACCAGTTGAGAAGGATTTGCTTGTAAATGGCGTACAACTCCTTGTGAACAAAGTGCATGGCTGGGCAGCTCCTTCATCATGGCCAATCATTAGATGGTCAGAAAAGAGACAATGATGTAGAGAACAAACCTCCGACCAACGCCAAATCCAAAATGAGGCAAGCTACGTTCTGCTTCGGAACCCGACATGTAACGTTCAGGCCTGAACTCATCTGGAAACGAGAAGCGGCTGGGATCTATGGACGCCTTTGAACCCACAATTTACGACAGGTTTGAAACCTTTACCTCTGTTCATAGCATGCGTGTTGCAGAGCACCGTTGTGCCCTGAGGAATGAAGTGGCCACGCCAGACAAGATCCTTACCAATTGTTTCCCGTGCAAGGCCCAGTCGGAAAGTGTTGAAATAACGACCAAGTTCTTTGACAAATGCGAAAAGGTAGTTATCGCGATCGAAGTTCATTGCATCTCCGAGCTCATCTTGACGTAGGATGGATTGATAAGCCTTATCCTGTATGTCCTTCCTAGAAGCCAGAATTCCAAGCCCCCAAAGAAGAGTGTTCGGCAGGTGTGAATCTAATTAGAAATCAGCGGGAAAGATGAACGGTGTCCCAAAGAGTGCTTACCAAGACCCGAGGAAACCATCGTGTTTGCGAAACTAGTAAGAGACTCTTCGGAGATTTCTTCCCGGCTTTCCTTGAGAATAGAAATGATAGCGCAAGGGGGTGCTGATCCATCGTGATGAAGACGTTTGATTCTGTCCAACAGCTCGGTGAGACGTAGACTCCTATATTTTGCAACGGTGACTGCTTCTTTAAACATCTTCCCATCAGGAAGTACCCGGAGGAATGGAAGGTAGTCACGCATATGGCCGTTGATATTGCGAACCCTATCATAACGATCAGCGTTAGTGCGACCATAGAGGACATTATATACGAACTGTCCAAGACGCTTCATCGGATGTGGGCTGTCTCGAAGGAGAGTCGCCGCGTTATCAACAGAAGCACCGCAGATGATGGTAAGGTTTAAGACAGCCGAACCATCAACAAAGAGAGGGGCTGGATCGACAGGACCTCCGGTTGTAGACGCTGTATTGAAAATCCGTACGAAGTACTGGACAGCTCTTTCAACTACAGGGTCATACCTGGAACCAATGAGTGCATGAAATGGAAATCCGTCGGTGAGCGACTCACAGTCTGGATATCGCAGGGCTGACAGAAGCGATCGCGAGCCGGCGCTTTGCCTTGAGGTCATCATCGTAAGGTGAAGTACCGAGGGTGATGGCTCTTCTGGAAGCGCCACCGAGAAGCTTTGCAAGAGTGTAGGGCTAAAGGTTGATTGGGAAATCTAGAAAAAAAACTTAAATGTGCTCAAGAACTCACCATTGGCCTAGACTGGAAAGTGGCAGCGTATTGGGAGCTGACAAGGAGCTCTTCAACGCTATCCGCGCTATTGATCACGATGACCCATTTGTCCCCCAAACGCACCCTGAAGACGGGTCCATATATCTTACTCCACTGGAGATAGGTTTCTGCAGGATCGCTACCGCGCTGGAAGATACTACCGACGATGGGCCACCCACGAGGACCAGGAAGATCGGGTACAGTAGAAGGTACCGTAGACCAGGCCAGGACAATGAATACAGCGACGACGCACAGCACAGTGGCAGTGAGAGGGGAGTTAAGGAACGAAACAGCATCCTGTAACTGGATATACATCCTTAGACTGATGATGAGCTCGAAATTTTGGGGTGGAACTTATACTGCGACAACGGCTTCTCTTCCTAGTCTAAGCTGATTCCCAGCTCCAGAGCAAGCCAGCGAGCAGAGAGCAGAAGGTCAGAGCATAGCTCAATTTAGGCCCTTTCCACAACGTTTCCATCCGTTCTCGAGCCTAGAAATCGCGGGAGATCGTGGAGTAGCACCCGATCTCCGTCGAAAACGCGAGGAGCCGCATGGTCGTGGAATTCGAATTGGTGTCGCCTCCTATCTCATCTTCGGAAATATTTCGTCGTAAGCCTTTGCATGAACCTTCTTGCAGGAGCGGATTAGGCGAGTGCATCTACAAGTAGCATGTCAGC
>JABCKO010023888.1:0-20779 GCA_018855915.1 Tephrocybe sp. NHM501043
CTTTGGCCAGTTAGCAGTTAGCGGTTAGGGTTCGGTTAGAGGCTTAGGATTCGGTATATTTATCTGGGGCTCCGAAGGGAGCCCCTCTCCTAACTGGCGGCGAAGCCGCCCCCAAAGGTAGGGCACGCGGATGCGTGCCCTACCTTTGGCCAGTTAGCAGTTAGCGGTTAGGGTTCGGTTAGAGGCTTAGGATTCGGTATATTTATCTGGGGCTCCGAAGAGAGCCCCTCTCCCATTCAGTTAGCGGTTTGGTTAGAGGCTCAGGATTCGGGATATGTGTCTGTTTCTCAAGACTGGTGGCCCAGACCACTGTTTCGAGTTCCAGTGGTCACTCTCAATTTTTAATAGATCTCAATGTAAAAATGTATCCAGGAGGTGTATGCCTTTGTTCCAATACTAAAGTCGTCATGAGTCAAGATCTTCCTGCGCTCCCACCTCATAGGTTTTAGCCTGTATATACAATTCCCCATTTCAGCCTCAGTAGCTGATTTGGAAATGACGACCATATGCTCTGTGAACCTGTTACTAGGCACTCTCATTTTGTTATTGGCACAACATTCGCAGTTAAAAAGATATATTGTTCAGTTGAAACAACAGAAAGCATGGGGGTGTTTGTTTCATAATCAGTGGGGGATCGGGCTTTGATATTCGATCAAATGCCAGATTTTGGTTACACCGGCCCTGTTGTCTGTGCTTATATGGCTTAAATGCTATGCTTGTCATTCTGACATTCAGTAATCCTGTTGTCGGTCTCGCCGATGCACACAAGACAACCGAGCATAGGAAACATCAATAACAGTTTGGCTACGGTACACAGTGAACTGCTGGGATAAAGGTGGTCCAGGCGCGTGAGTGGGTTAAGCATTAAAATATGAGCTTATGTTACTCCCTCGTTTGATCTCCCACCAAAAAGGCGTCGATGACAATATGACGAACAATGGGCGTGACATGCACCCCACCGGCAATTACCGAGATGTTTTCACGAGGTGCGTCTTTTGATTTTGTCCACCAAGACCCCTGGACAGTGCGTTGATATGAGCCCGGTGTTTTTTTCTTAACCTTACATGAGTACACAGTTCTTATCTTTCTTAGAAAGTTAATGTTCACTGCCGGCCCGCCACTCACACTCCATCGCCGTCAAGCTCTTTTTTTGTCCGCAAGGTCGCTGACAGCCGCCAGCGCCTGCAGGCCCAATGCCCCTTTGCGCCCTATGCTATGCCGACTGTCCTCGACTACTCGAACCGACCAGGAATCGCCAGAAGAGAAGACATGGATCTGGCCTCAGACACTTGTCATGAGAGGATGAAGGGTGGCGAGATTCAAAGAACGGGGCATAGATTACTTATATACTAGGATATACTACAAGTCTGGCAAGCAGCAAAAGCGGGGTTATGTGAGGTTTTTACCAAGAAAGGCGTTTGACTAGTGAGTTCTACAAGAAAAGGAGTTGATTATGTGAACTGAAAATGGTTGGAAGAAATGTCCTGACGATCAGGCGAAGCGGAGCTCGATGAGCACGTCGTGCTAAAATCCAAGGTCAGCACGATAAAAAGTCAAACAAGGAAAAAGAACGAACACGTACCAGGAGGCGGCGGTACTCACGGGGAATATAGAATGGGGGTGGTGGGAAGAGTGCTTTGAGGTGGTCTGATAGCGCGGAGAGCGCCTCCCAGAAGACGAAGCGTGCCAGTGGGCAGCCGGCGAAGAGAGACGGGAATTGGAGTAAGGCAATCTGAAAGGAAATCAAAGGCTTAATATGTGGACGCGTGAGAAGGGACGCACGATGTCGATGTATATATGAAAGGCGCGAGGCGAGAAGGGCACAGCAGGCAGGAGGTACAATGCCTCGCGACAAATAACCCGGAGTTCGGATAAAATCAAAGAGATGGGATAGGATGTAAGAAGCGAAAGGATAGAGTGCCTGGGGAATGGATAACCCATTGGAGGGACTATGACGGCCATGGGAGGCGGAGTGGGAGGAGGGGTGGGGAGGATGGACATGACGATGGAGGATCAAAAGTGAGAGAGGATGGCTAGAAACCAGGCCAGTTATATAGGAAAGGATTGAGTAAAATGCGACACACTAGCTCAGACCCTTACTTGGTTGCGACACACTTGGCAGGTAAGCGAAGGATGTCTTGTCCCTTGTAAGATTTGGAACGAATGTGGGTGGCGCAAGACGAAACGGTACTGATGCCATCAAAAATGATGGAGGATTGATGGCAATAGGATGGGGGTGTTGTCTTGGGACAAATCCTGTATATGCCATTCTACTTCAATCTCTCAGTGGGAGGGTTTGGGAGGGGGTGCCCTGTGAGCCTGTTACCAGACACTCCCATATTGTTACTAGTACAACATTGGCAGGTAACCCGGCCCGCCAAAAAGATTTGTGATATTTTTTCAGTTGAAGCGACATGAAGCATGGGCGTGGTTATTGCATAAACAGTGGATGCACTGCAGTTGGAGTTTTAAATTTGATCAAATGCCAGATTTTGGGTACACTGACCATATACATTTCATTATGATATTAGCTGCGATTAAGAGCGGCGTTGTCACTCATCCAATCTTTGCAAGTTTGCCCGTTCTATTTCAAAAATTTTCAACGCTAACGTGGCGATTATGAGGACGCGTGCGCGATGCGCACGACGCACACGTCGTACTAGAGGCTGTGCAGTTGGTCATTTTGTCTATTATTCGCCGACGTCTCCTTACAATAGATTGAGAGGAAGTCAGAAGTAGGCACGTCTATGTCTGGAAAGAGGCTTAAGATGATGCTGGTTGAGGAATGCGCTGGACAGACAGCAGGCGTTGGTGGGTTGTTCATTCATGTACTCCCAAAGTACCCCCTCCTAGGTCGCAAAGCAGAATGCGAGGCGATTATTCTATGAAGACAAAGTTGAAACTACACACGATGAAAGAGATGCCAAGGCTGCGCGACGGTTCGTCTTTGCTTCCCACTAGACAAAAGCTTATTCGCGTATTTGACAGCCCATGCAAAATCACGTGACTTTGGTGACTGTGACCAGATCCATCAGAGTTGGTCACACTCGAATTTGGTCACAGTGACCGAATGAGGGGGGGTCCGTTAGGCTAAAACGGAGAATTAGTGGTAGATTACAGTGGTTTAGACTGTAATAGTAACAAGGGATGAGTGGCGGAAAGAACCAAGGCAGCCGAGCCCAAAAAGGTCCGCTCTCAGGATGCGTCGCACATCCCTGGGCCGGAATAAGTTTGGATAACTTCGGGAATGGATAATAGATGAGGGGGGAACATAGTGGCGGAGTGGCGCGGCTGGGGGAATGGCACGGAAAATAAAAATCAAAACATTGAAATACGAACGGGGTGGGAAGGAACGAACGAACGATGTCGATGTCGATGTTTATATGAAATGCGTGAGGCGAGAAGGGCATGACAGGCAGGTTTAGGATTAGAACCCTAGGTCCGTGATTATGTGCTCCTGGACCTGGCCATCTGTTAGTTGGTTGATTTCGTGGCTGTTTAGAATTCACTTATAAAACACCCAGATCCACTGGCCGTCCGTATATTTATGTGTAAAATTGAGCTGGTGCTCAAGATTTTGGAACAAAGGAATCCCACCTGACAATAGTGGCAAAGGAAGTTGGTAAGGAGCAAATGAATGATAACGGAAAAATGATTCCAAGCCACATGACGAAATAAATTGGAATATTTCGGCAAACTCACGCACATGTTAGGAGTGTGGCAAACTTGACTAGCCGAACGCAATCCGTGTGTATTATATATACCTGATGGTTATCTATAGCATTTTTTACCAGCAACGTGGCACTCACGCCGTGTGCGTTAACTTTGGGTTAGACGACAAGTAGTTATACAAGGGAGGGGGGGGTACACGGCGTTATTTGTTCAGTGCACGTGCTTGGTCTCAACCAGCGAGATCGAGGTTCTGGATGCCCCTGAGCCATTCGTGCGCCTCCTCTGCGTGACCTTGAGCAAGACAACAAGCCGAAATTGAAAAGACCTATGCATGTGGCGAGCTTACTTGCACGTTAAGGGTCTAAGACATGAAGCCACAGGATATCGGCTTCAAGTCCTGTCAAAGTATTAGACACTAAATTTCCCCTCAATGGCCACTTTTGTTCAACTATATGACCTGCAAACTCATGGGAGTGGCGCTTATCCAAGCGCAGGTTACGAGTTCGATCCTTGCCTGTCGCTATACCGACTTCCTGGCTATTAATTTTTTTTTTGTTTCATTTCTCTTTTTCTTTTTCTGGCCCTCGAAAGACAGCCTTCTTACTAGGCTAAACACGCGTTCTGCCTGGCAATTTGCATTCACTTCAAGGCTCATTGTAATTTTTCACCTCCCCCGAGGAGATCAAAAATCTGACACCGGTCACATGGACTATTTTTGGGAGACGAGCTTCCATTTTCCATTATTATTTTTTTTCGTCCTGGCGCCGTTTGGGTACCTGCATATCTTGCGTTGTTCTGCTCCCAATGCCTCTGTCAGTCTAGTCACTCTGCCCATAAAAAAAAAAGCAACTAATATATCATTGATTGGTAGGTGTAATATACCGGGATGTCCGAGGCCGCAGATGGGCAAAGGTACAAAATCGAAGCGCACACACAAAACCTCCTACCATGCTTGTTTGCACAAAATTACCTATAATGGTCTGTGTAAATTTATTTCCTGATTCGAAAATTCCGCTCAAATCGAAGCTAGGGCAAGAGGTGTCAGTCGCCCGAGATGAAAGGACCGGACTGTTGCCTTGTCCATGTGGTGCAGAATTGCATGCGAGGTTCAATTACCACAATATCCTTCACATGTGTCGACTCAAGGTTCATCCTCTACCCGCCGAACAGCGCTTTCCTGATGAAGAAGTGGAGGCGAGCAGTCCCAAGAAAAAGGAGGAAGCAAAGGCCGCCGATGGTGAAGTGGCTGGGAAAGAGATGGCTGTTGATTGGGATCTTGCCTACATGCCATCTACTGGAGCAGACGATGACAAGGGAAAAGGAAAAGAAACGATGTCTACTGTGGTCGACTTGAGAGGTACTGAGAATGACGAGGAAGAACTGGAAGAAGCCGAAGAAGGGGATGATGACGATGCAACAGACGAGGCTCCTGACATTTACTTTTCCGAGATGCCCCCGCCGATCCTGTTTGAATCCTCTGTCTTGGGCGAGACACGGAAGCGCCTGATGAACTACATGCTCTCTGTTGACGAAAACTTTAATCGGATCGTTTGCCACACTTGTCGCTGTCTTGTTTCGTTCTCAGGTGCCCACGCCCATGCCAACAAGCATAATATAGGGCAGAATCGGCATCTTCCTCCGGAGCGTGTATTACCCCCAGCGGATGTTCTTCAGGGACTTTTAGCGACGCTCAACGGGGACAAACCTGTTGACTTTGGAACGTCGCCTATCCCTCCTTACAAAGACCTCGAAGTTTTCATTGGGCACAAGTGCATGGTGTCTGGGTGCGAGACGGCTCACCAAATCTTTTATTCGCAACGGCGATTCAACGAACACTGCCAGAGGATGCATGGGGATGTGACAGGCCGACCGTCCATGCAGGTGTCATGCCAGCGTCTTGGTACTCGGCGAAATGACTGGGAGTATCGGGAGATTACTCATATTCCTCAACGACACGTGGAAGCGCTCAATCTCATCTTGGAGCACGGAAACCGAGCAGGGCTGGGAAAGGCAGCAAGGACGTTTACACCCACGGTGAACACCCACGCCCGCCACTTGGTCTACGCCTATACCGAATGGGACCTGCTCTTGAGGGACGTTGACCTATCAGCGCTTCGCCGGACGGTGCTTCGCCCAGCCAAGGAACCGGAACTGGAACGGCTATTTCAGTTGACGAGGGTTTACTATCATAGCGTGGCAGAAAGGCTCACTGGCCTGGATGTTTTGACTCGACGATATATTGTATCTCCTGACCCCCAGTGAGTTTCTCTTGGGTTTTTTTTTTTTTTTTTTTGTTTCCTTTTTTTTTTCCCGGAATTTTCGCAGATGTGGATATTCATATTGAGTTTCTCTTGGGGTTTTTCTTTTTTCTTTTTTTTTTTCCCGGAATTTTCGCAGATGTGGATATTCAATATATTTTATAGAGAACTTGAACACAAACCGTTCTCGCGACCTCAAGAGAGAAAGACTGTGGATGAGTACTCGGATTATACTGCGCTCTTTCTCGCGTTTATCCTCCGGCATCTCAAGTCTCCCGATGAGACATTCCTGATACCCCTTCATACATCGACGCTAGCACTTTTTTCCGTTCTTGAGGAAAAGTTGGCAGAGAGATCCAGCTCTGACGATGACGTTCAACAAGAGATTCATGCTTGCGTGTGGTCTCTGCTGTCGGAGCCCAGTCCAGAGTTTTTGAAAAAGGCTACATGTGACCCGTTCACCCGGTTCCTCGTGGTTTCGCATCTGAAAAATGATGAGGGAGTTCCTGCACATGCCAAGGAATACTCTCACGACATTTCCAAGGTTCAGTGGTGTTTCCGAGCGACGGCCTGTCAAGAAATTCTTCGGCTTGCAGAGTCTACTGGAGAGAGCGGCCACACGTAGGTGTTTTCATGTCACGGATGGAGAGGTGTTATTAGACCTAACAAAGCTCTAGTTGCTATGAACGGAACGTCCGGCAGTGGATCCATGATGGACGACAGCATACATTCAACTGCCTTCGACAGTACATGAAGCTCCTGAGTACGCTTGCGAAAGCGCAGCCTGGATTGGCGAGTTTCTTGTGGAACGTAGACAGAACGGTGCTCTCTATTGACGGGTATCCCCTTCTTATGCATGACTTGCCTCTTGGGATCGCTGCCGCCATTGATCGTACGGAGGCGATGATCGAGAAACTTTTCCGCGGTGCACAATACCATGATATCCTGTCCTATATTGACCAGAGGCTTGACCCTAGTGCTGGGGCTCACAAGGACTGGTTCCGGGAACAGCCGTTGAACGACAAGCCCCGGTACTCGATATTTACTGAGCTGGAGAATGGATGGGACCAATACAGTAATCGACTGCTTTACACGCTGTCAAAAGACGGGGACCTGTTTGTGCAGCAGGATTCGGAAACGATCTATGCGCGGTCTCAGCTCTGGGACTGGTTCAGCCTCTTGGATGAGATAGTTGGCATGCTGTTTTGTCTGTCGTCGACCACGTGGGGAGGAGGACTTCGGGGAAGTGAATGCGATGACCTCCGGTATGCCAACAACCGGGATGGACTACGGAGCATGTTTCTCTTTAGCAATGTGTTGACGTTTGTCACGTCGTACCACAAGAACCGGAACATTCACGGTGCCACGCGGATGGTGGCGCACTCTCCGAGTTTCCGAGTATCACGACTGCTGCTGCTGATATTGGGCGTCGTCTTTCCGGATGCCGCGCGTCTCGCGCTGTTTTGCCACATTCCGAAAGAGAGGGCGGAGAACTACTTGTCGTACGTGTTTGTCCAAAGTGGGCGGGTGATGAAGACGAGCCAGTTTTCGACGTCACTGCAGTCCTTTACGTCGCAAATCTACGGCAAGGGATTTGGTATGCGAGACTGGCGACAGATCATGTGCACCATCATGGTGAACATTGCGCACGTCAACTTTGATCATCCGGACGAAGATGACGAGGAGCTCAAGGCCATCCACGATTCTTTCAACCACAGCGCAAAGATTGCTGAGAGTCACTATGCACTGCAGATAAACGACTCTCTTCCTGGCTTTTCTCACATGACTATTGCGTCTGATCAAAGGGTGTGCTTTCGGTGGCAGGCGTGTATTGAGCAGCTGCACCCGTCGATTACGCAGCAACTGAAGGCTGTTCAGATGGTGCGTTACTGCCGTTTTCAATGTATATGAATATCCTTTCAACGGAGCGACATTAGTTGGGAAAGGAGCCACAGATACAACAAGTCATCCTATCCGACTTGGATCGAGTGATTCAGCCGATGCTGAAAGCGGTTCGAGGCCAGTTGGAAAACTGTTTCAAGAGTGCTGTGACCGAGGTCGTTGATCGCATTGATAAATATGGGCAGGCGATGGGACCGTATGTTGCTCGACAGGTTATCCAAGCGATGGGTTTGGCAGAACCTGTTCACGAGGCACGGCAATGCGCCATCCGCGTGCATCCCAACCTATTAGGCCGAATCACGAGCCTGCTACCGTACAGTGCGAGTGGCGAGTATGCCTGGAGCTGTCCTGAGCAGGCTGAGCTTGTTCAGGCGTGTTTGACGGATGAACATGTGTTGGCGATACTCCCGACTGGGAAAGGAAAGGCGTTATCCTTTATGGCCGCGGCGTACCTGCAACCCAACGACCTATTTCTGGTGTTTTTGCCTCTGACGTCGCTGGTGAATGACATGATGCGTCGGCTGTCGTCGACGACCATTCGAGCCAGCGTGTATCCAGATTGTGTACCTGCCGAGGACCAGATTGTGATTGTTCCGATGCATTTGGCGACAAGGGACGAGTTTCGACATTGGGCCCAACACGTCAAGCCTCGGCTGAAGAGGCTCTTTGTGGACGAGGCACATCAAATTTACTCTTCACAGTACAGGGAGGATTTTCCGTCCTTGAAGAACCTCACTGCACTCGGGAAGCCCATTACCTTTTTGTCTGCTACCATATTCCCGCGCTCGGTGGATTACCTTTGTCAATGGATGGGCATAGACCGATCTCTCCTCTACGAGATACGATCACCGGCGACGAGGACGAATATCCAGTACGAGGTTCATTCCGTTCCGGATATCGATGCGATGGAAAAGGCTGTGAAGGAGCGTGTCTCGAAGATCTTTCTTGCGCCGGATGAGCGGGGGATCATCTTTTGTCCAACCGTTGAACAGGTGAAACGGTTCTCGAAAACCCTTGGTGTTCCCTGCTACTATAGCAAGATGCACGACGATCCTCAAGAGACTGTACGGATCAAAAAGCAGCGGCAGGAGAACTGGTTTGAAGGGGAGGAGGCCACTGATCGATGGATGGTGGCGACGGGTGCTTTTGGACAAGGGATCGACTTTCCTGGCGTGCGGTATGTCATTCACTGCAACGTGTACGGAATGCTGCATTTTGTGCAAGAAGTTGGACGTGGGGGGCGCGATGGAAAGATTTGCCATTCGATTGTGTACCATACGGTGCCTCCCTACCCCAAACCTGATGATGGGCAACTGTCTGGGGATCACAGTGGATATCAAGAAATGATGGACTATCTTACGACAAAAGACTGCCGCCGCCTAGAGTTTTACTCTGTCGACGGCAAGGCCCATTCCTGTGCATCTCTGCCAGGGGCTCCCCTGTGCGACAACTGTGTTATCCTGAAGCAGGTACGGATATGGATTTTGACTCATGAGAACACGCTGCTGATTTCTGTAGGCCGGCGGTGGGGAGCTGAGAACGGGAGTGAGGGTTAGTTTTCATCGGAAGACGGAAGACCAGATGGAATCCCGTAAGCGAACGATGACGGTCGCGTCTCATGGCCTGCCTTTGGAGCTGATGAAACCCCTGACGATCGAAGCGACGGAGCGGGAAATGGTGCGGAAAATTGGCCATGTAGAAGACGAGTTTCGGCTGCTTTCGAGGGTTCTCGAACAAGTGTCCAAGATAGGCTGTGCCCAGTGCTGGGTTGATGGAATACAACCGCACCAGGAGAAGCACCCTCAACGACCTTATCTGGATGCGTGGGTTATGGCCCTGCGCGGGATAAAGTTTCACAGGTATCAGGTCTGGCCGCTTTGCTACTATTGCTGGATTCCCTTTCGGGGGCCATTCAATCACGAGAGCTTTAACGCCCACGTGCCGGCGAATACCTCCAAGTGTCTGTATCAGCACACGATTCCGTTTATTATACCGACACTGATTGCGATGATTTTTACCATTACGGACGCCGAGGCCAAGCACCAAATCCTTCGACACATTGCGACGCTGGTTGGGGTGAAGGAATGGCAGACGCCGACCGAGTTTTGCAACTGGGTGAAACATCCTCCGGAGGATAACACTATTGTACCCCGACCAGTACAGTTCCTGTTGGCATTTTATCGCAAGTACCGAGCGCTTGAATGAAATTTGATTTGCATTGCCACTTTGGGCGGGAGTGATGATGTCATGGGTATCGTCATGGCTGCTTTCTTACATCACCGGGGGGGCCAATCTTTTGCCTCTTGTTTCCATCCATGTCTAGATCCTCTTCGCCCGCCCCTAGACCCTCCAAGGTCATCGCATTGTGAGTTGGGGTGGGTACCTTCTATACGTTTAGGGTGCTAAATTCTCCCAGCGTCCTTTGCCCCGTCTGCTCTGTGATTCAACAGGATGAACGGTATTTAGAGCGTCACCTTTACACTCATGCCGAGGAAGAGGAAATCTCATATATCACGAACGGTAATATATATATATATATATATTTTTTTTTTTTTGTTAAAAAGTTGGACGCTGGGTGCTCAAAACGTGTCAGGCATGATTTACATCATCACACAAAACTCGCAAACCTTTCACTATCGCTGTCCCTTGAACCTCTGCGAAGCCGAATTTAACCTTGCTCTCCTGTACCGACACATTCGCGATCATCATTCCCACAAGGTGCGTGCGTTTATTGCCCTCATCTCCCGTATGGGTTTTGATGTCTCTTCAGGACGAACGCCAAGATTTCGAAAAGCGTCCCAGCCACGTTCCTCACAGCCTCAGGGGGCGTGCTTTTTACCCCGAGTTAGAAGAAAGGGCTTCCGGGAAAAGAACGCAGAACGCCGAAGACGGCTCTTCTCCACTATCGCGTCCAACCAAGATATCCAAGACGACGAACGGCGCTTTTTGCAGTCCTTTCTCCCGTTCTGGTGGTTCTTTTTCCTCGCAATCCTCTGATGTGCCTCGCTCTTCTTCCTCTCACTCTTCCTCACGGTTTTCTTCGACCTCTCTGTCTGCTGCTGAAAATTTGCCTCCTGCGTTTCGCCTTGATGACGCCACGTCTTCGTTGCTGTCTTCTGCTGGATATCGCCATGCTGCTGCCCCTTTATCATCTCCCGAATCTTGCTCCTCCGCCATATACATGCCCATAATCCCTCTACGTTCCCTAGGAAAAAACCAGACGAGTGTCCAATTAACCAACTACCTCGCCGAGAAGATAGCCATTGTCTCCGCTCGATGCCCCGCCCACCTCCTACTCCAAGTGGAGAGATCCCCGGACGAAGACGACCACAACAGCTTGTATGGATGCAATCTCCCTGTCTCTCAAACAGAGGGAGTGTTCAAATCCTCGTTCCGCAAGGGCTTCCGAGGAAAGGTCACTGCCTGTTGGTCGTGCTGGTGTCCCCAACCGCTCACGCGATTTGGCCATGGTGGAGACGTTGGGAGGAATTGTACTGACGACTGGCACCAAGACTTTTGGAGGCTGTTGGCGTTTATCGTTTGGAAATGCGCAGATCTGAGAAAGCTGATCCTGTCGGTCCTCGCCATTGACTTTCATCCGAACATGACGGAGGCTCAATACAAGGAGTGGCTCGTACAAAAGGGACCCATTCCGACTTGCAAAAGTGATAGTAACATTTCTCTTCTGTGTTATGCATACTTTGTACTCAAGGACGAGGGACGACTTCCGGAAGGAGAGCTAACCATTGACGAATTGTAAATATGTATATTAGATGCCCTGCCCCTGTCCCTCCAGCACCGATTCCAAGAATAAAAAAAAAATCCTTCGATACACCAATCCTAAATGTTTTTCTGGCAGCCTGGGCGGGCGTGACTGAAAGCTTTCGATCATCAAATGTTTGTGGGGTCTGGTGCACGACCCATTGCGGTCTTTCGAGCCCAATTTTGGGGCTTGTCCTTCAGAATGTTGAGGCTATTGGCTGGAGAGAAGAAAACCGTGCCGATACGTCCGGGAGTGAGTTCCTGGCCGGGGATGTCATCGTCGGGTATCCAGCGGGTGACGGAGTGATACATTTTTGATGCATAAAAAAAACAGACGTGTCCAGGTTGATACCTTTCAGATTTCAATAGTAGGCAAAGTTTCAGAAATGGGGGCACCTTACGAAAATTTTGTGTACAGTGCGGGGACGACCAAGTGTCCACCTTGAAAGAAACCCACTGGGAAGCTTACCGCTGGTCCGTCGTCCCCCGCGTCGACATGAAAGTCCACTTGAAGTTTGTAAACAATGGAACGACCCAGCCACGGACCCGGATCATCTTCTATCCAGACCCCTGCCTCGAATGCTTGGGCAAACCTCTGGTATTCCGAGGGGAAGAGGACTTGGAACCAAGCACCGAGTAACTTGGAGAGGAGGCTGGTTGCCTGAAAGTAGTTTACGATGGCGGCTGAGGCTGTACCTGATCTTGAAAGCTCGGATGAGAGATACAGGCCCTGCGTGGGGAGAGGTTGGACGAGGCAAAGTGGTTTAGGGAGGAGGGGTAGCATACCTTGTTGGGCTGGGCCTGTTGGGTCCAGCCGTGGACGAGGTGGAGAACGCCACAACGTTCCGCCTTTTCATTCATGTCGTCCAAATTCTTATATCTCATAACGCGTGGTTCGTGGTCCTCCTTGTCAATAGGATGGCGAACGTCGTGTCTGATGATATGGGGATGGACCACGGAACACAAGGTCTGGGTTGCTTCGTGGTAGCGCTTGACGACTTTGTTCTGAAGGGGGGCCGTCAGAATGAGAGGAGCGTAAAGCGGAGGAGGGCTCACGTTCAGCCCGTCAAAGTATTTCTTGTTTGGAGGAGATGTTGCGAGCTGGGAGGCAATCTTGCTCTGGGTTTCAAAAGACCATGGGACGACTGTGGAGGGAGAGTCCGACATCTCTCGCTCGCCCAGATAATAAAATACAGGCCTGCCAGTTTCGTCCACGTACTGAGCGGAGAATGATTGTGCGGAAATGTGAGGTCTAGCAAGGGCGTTGCTCCTGGCTTGCATTTCTTCCTTTGAGTATATGTCGAGGCGCTCCAGTTTCCAAGGTGTCCTAAATTTAGGTGCAAATAGAAGAAATTTTTTAGCTCGATTTTTGGCCAATGCAATTGTTAGTTTTTCGCGAGAGGATGGGCTCCGGGGTGAATTGGAGGTCAAAAGGTCGTTGGTGTACCTGTCAATGTTGGGTCTCGGTACGTTGTGGGCTTTGGGCAGGGGCTATCCCGCCTGTCAACTCAATGGCATGGTACAAAGTGGTCCAGGGACATACTCCTTTGGTAATTCTGTTCTGACTTGCCGATTCAGGCAAATTCACTTTTTTTGATTTGGGCATGGGTGATGGTTGGAAGCAACCCTCTGCCACGTGACAGAGCTTCGAAATATCTATTATGTAAGGTGACTATTTTATTTTCAAACCACGATGATGTGGCTGTGAGAATATGCGATGGGTACCGAGTGCTTTGGCGAGCGCCTTCCCATTGTGTGTTTTCATGGGTGAGTGCGGTGCGCTAGCATCCCTCATTTGGTTATTATCCCAAAGTGCGCTTTGTCAAGCGTCTTTGTGGAGAAAGCCAAGCACCTGTGTATGCTTTGTATGACTTTGCAGGCTCTGGATACTTTGGGTTTACGATTCTGCAGGTACCGATTTGGATTTGGAAGCGACGTCGGCAAAGGGCGGCAATGAGCACGAGGGGAGGGGGGCAAGCAGCGAGGCGGCAAACGGCAAGGGCGGGAAATGAGGACAAGGGCGGCAAGCGGCAAGGGCGGGAAATGAGGACGAGGGCGGCAAGCGGCAAGGGCGGGAAATGAGGACGAGGGCGGCAAGCGGCAAGGGCGGGAAATGAGGACGAGGGCGGCAATGAGGACCCATGTACGGATTCATTGACGTTCAAGGATATTATTATTCTATACTAAGAAAGATACAGAGTAAATACAACATGCGAATGGCCCGAATTTTATTCATCCATTGTCGGGGGTTGCGCTTGAGCCATCCCATGTGACCAACCGGAGCTGCAACGGGAAATGAAAGATGACCAAGCATACGCTGACCAAGCCATCCGAACTTTTGTTCCATCAAACGCGCAGGCCACTTGCCATATCCATCGAAACAGAAAATATGTACTCCCTGCACATACGGAAAGACAGCAGATTCCAGGAACTCCCCTGGAGCACAACGAAGATTACGAACTGCGAAAACCTTGCGATGGTGTCGGAAGAGCATCAAGATCTCACGGTACGCGTTCACCTGCACTTGTCTCCTGACCCTGTAACGCGTGATTGTAGGCCGCCCTTGTACCACTAATTAGAGCCGAAAATGGAGTGATAGACAAGAATTTTGAAAAATTCCTTCCAATTCTATACAGAGGACTCACCCCAAGCGACAACTACTTTGCGCTGCGGCCACTGATCACGTATAGGGCGCTCGATCTGCTCTTGTACGGGATGGGGCACGAAGTCAAAGCACCTGTGAAGAATACCTCGGTTCAGAGTTATAACCCAATACATTTTGCAAAACTGGTAAGTGACCTGAGCCTTAAGATTGATATACTTGACTGAACCATGTAGAAATTGAATCTGATGAACGACCTGGGAGACTGGGTGACGAAAGCCCGAAAATCGTGGCCTTCTACGGAAGATATTCACAAGACATTCGAAGACCATGACCTGGAGACCCTGCCCGTCCATCAAATACTATTTACTACGGTTCAAAGGATGGAACTCGGAAGCGGGACTATTAACTTGATGTCAAATTTCCAGATGGCCGCCTTTCACTTGAATTTTCTCTTGAGGGTAAGAGTGTTGCTTATTCCTCAATCTTTTTGGACTAACCCCTTTCCTATAGGGCTTCGACGATATCCCCGCGAACAGAGATACCCTGATTGAGTGCCTTGGGTAAAACAAATGCTTCATTTGTCGTCACATCTGACTGATCCGTCTCTTCTAGGCTCCCAGCAGACTACTCCGGCAGGGTCATGCCAGCATGGGACTTCAAGGGCCCTCTCCTGGTGTGCCTGTTTGTGACGCCGCTCATGCTTCTGGCCCCCTTCAAGTTGACGAAGAAGAACCCATCCCTACCCGATCTTATTTTGGTACGTCTTTCAACGTTCTTGAAATATCTGTGCTAAGACCTCGGGACAGTACTGGCAAAATCAGGGCCAGCATCAGAAACCAGCCTCTGTTGTTGCGGCCGAACGCTACATCATCCAAGCCCTGTTCGACATCGCCCGGAAGGGGGTAAGATCGTTCGCCTCCATCGACAGATGCCTGAGCAATCTCGGAAAAATAGAATTCAGTGATACTGCCGACTGGAGATACACTCGTAAGCATACCCGTAACACGATCCCAGTGTAATACGCTCATCCAAGGTTTTTCCAGCACTCTCGCCTGTAAGCCCATACCCGGCGATCAGTTATTATTATGGATCTGCGCACCCACCTGCGAGCCCCAACCCTTCACCCTCAACGTCTGGTGTGGTTCAGGCGGCTGAACGGCAGGTACTCAGATGGGTTGACCGCGGCCCCCTTGTTGGGCAACCAGAGGCAAGCGAGCAGCGGGCGGAGAACGAGGAGGATCGGATGGAGGAGGAAGTGCCTGTGAGCGGGCCTAGGACAGAGGCGGCAACGGACAAGGACAACATGCCAGTAGAAGCGGCATCTGCCTGCCCTCCTCTCCAGGAAGATGTTAGGATGTTGGTCGATGAGCAAGGGTTGAATGCGGACGAGGAACCCCGCCGGACGGACAGGGAAGGTGACGATCCGCGGAATGCAAGCACGACCGACATGGATGTTGATGAAGAAACGGCCGGTCCTAGAAGAGCGGAGGAGGAGGAACACGATAGTGGGGATAGTTCCAGGGGAGCGAAGGAAAAGGAGGGGGTGTCGATCGTAGACGACAACGCGATGGACGACAAGGACGAGGACCCGACCGAGAACGAGGACCCGTCGCGCCGCGAGAACGAGGACCCGACGGACCGCGACGACGAGGACCCGACGGACCGCGACGACGAGGACCCGACGGACCGCGACGACGAGGACCCGACGGACCGCGACGACGAGGACCCGACGGACCGCGACGACGAGGACCCGACGGACCGCGACGACGAGGACCCGACGGACCGCGACGACGAGGACCCGACGGACCGCGACGACGAGGACCCGACGGACCGCGACGACGAGGACCCGACGGACCGCGACGACGAGGACCCGACGGACCGCGACGACGAGGACCCGACGGACCGCGACGACGAGGACGACGATATCATGACACCTATACGCGCACCAGGGAGAGAGAAGCGGAAAGGGAAGAAGCCGCAGAACAGGGGGAGAAAAGGCAGAGCTACCCTGGCGCGGCAGAAACCTAACCCACGAGCACCGGCTGAGGAGGCTCTGCGAACACCGAAAAAGAAACCACCACGTTCACCGGCCACGCAGGCCGTGACGCCCCAGAAACTACCCCGGACGGTCGAAGTCCGTCCCTCATCAGTTGAAGACCATCCAGGACCAGTCGTAGTATCTCGCGTACTCCTCCTCAATGATACCGTCGATCTGACGGAAGACAACGCAAGTTGTTTGAGTTTTTACGTTGAATGATATTTTGACGATTACTAGGAGGACTGGGGCAGCACAGGCCTTCCTAAGCTATCACTGGACGCCTATACGCCTCTGATGACTGGATCGACGACGTTGGATATTCCTGGAGCCGAATCGATTAAAATTCAGGCCCATGTAAGTCACCTCGGGACAATTTTCTGTCAACTCGACCACTGAATAGCCTTCCAAGCACAAATCCCAGCTGGAATTTTTGGCAAGTATCATTCAGGCCGAGCGCACCACAAAGGAATATATCACATCAAAAGTCAAAGTGTTCCAGGACGAACAGATGATGACGCGAAAAGACTGGCAATGCTACAGAACGCATTCCCTACACATTCTTGGTTCGCGCACGACGGATATCGCGAGCCAGGAAGAGAGGGTGCGTCGATTCGAGGCAGAGGTCCGTAAGATGCGATATGGGGATCTAAGTCAAAGGTTTGAGGTGCAAGGTGAGTACCATGGGGTGTTTTGCAAAGTGAATTGATCGCTGAGGAGGATCACCGTAGACTTCTCCATCGACTTGTCGGACGATGACCGCCAAGGGCAGTATCGGGAAGCTACGTTGCGTCAGCTTGTGGAAATCACCCAGCAAAAGGAAGGCAAGGCCGTCAACGCCCTCGACATACCGGGAACCAAAGACACTTTCGACTATCCCGAGTTGTCTTCCGAGCGCGTGGCATGGGATCTCATGTCGGACCACAAGGAGGAATACCCGGTAGCGGCGATGAGATGGTGGCTCGCCTCGACGGGGTGGACGCATCACACGATTCACCAGGACTGCGATGGCCTGGGCACGATCATCCACGTAAAGACGGGGATGAAGATCTGGATGATCGTGACCCCGAAAAGTGACGCGGTGGACCCAGGCAGCATCCACCGGCTGTTCCGCAAGTTCCAACTGGACCGGGTGGACAGCGACGAATTCCACGTGGAGATGGTGGTCCTGAGGCCCGGTGACAAACTGTAAGTTTTTCTGTTTTTTAAAAAAAAAAGAAACAATGTTTGTGAATAAGGCTCACACAAGCCCAAAAGGTTTCTTCGTCCACGAACCCTGCACGCTGTGATCACACCGGAGCCGTCGGTCGTTCTTGGGGGGCACTTGTACTCGACCTTGACCATCAGAGAGACCGTATGGGGGATCTACGATGACTTTGTGGCTGGAGAATATCTTACCAACAGCGAGCATCGAAAGGCGTCACTGGCATTGCTCGGTCGTTTGGTTAACCTCTGGTACGACAATCTCGTGAAGGGCCTACCGTCAGACCGCAATGGAGTTGTACGGCGTCCTGTGCGAATGGTCGTATGACTCTCGGGATTTCCGCCAGTCGACAACGGACGAACGACTCCAGGTCATCAGCAATCGCAAGCGAGCCCGTCAACTCCTTGAATGGTTTTTTTGCACGTACCAGGTGTTGGATCGCGACACAGGTATTGAGTACGACCGAGGCCGAGTCGAAAACACCTTTGTGGCGAACCAAGCTCGGGCGCTATTGGACTACAAAGAGCTAGCGGAACAAACCGCCGATGTTCACGGGTCCATTACGATTACCCACAAACAACTCAAGGCCACCCTCAGAAAGACGCTCGGTCGTAAACCAGACGGCCAGAACTTCTACGACGACGCCTGTAAAACGGGAACTTTTCACCAATTCTACTGGCCATATGTGATCCGGGCGCGCGATGTGGCACTTCCAAGTGAGTATTTACATTTAAATGATACGAATTGAGCTCAATTTTGGGTAGTGCGGAGCTTAATTTTGGGTGAGACGCCCAAGCATTGACTCTTCATTGGGCAAGGAAGTGAAGAGGCCGATTGAGCGGGACGCGGAGCCGGGGCCGAAACACAAGCTGGCGAGGACGTAGATGTAGAAACATGGACGCTCACGGACTTTAATTTATGATAGATTTGTACACCAACAGCCATGGACACTTGAAAATACTTGTAATTGAGTCCTAGTATATATATTTTTGGCAAGGAGCAATGCCCTAGCAGGGGAGCTCACGACGCTGCAATTGGGGGTGGGACTCACAGCTCCAGCGATTGTTGAATCAAATTTTCGGCAAGCTCACGCACACGACGCTGGTGCAAAACTTTCGGCAAGCTCACGCCTACGATGTTGGTGCACCCCAATTCTGCACGAGTTCGTCAAGGTGGGTGGATGATGTCATGCTTGTAAGAGGCCACGAGTCACATTCACGTGGACGCGACGCGTCCATAGCCAATTCACTATTATCACGTGGACGCGACGCGTCCATATCCATGCGCCCACTCTGTCCTCTCACCACCATGTCAAGAAAGCTCCTTTACCCGGAGAGCAAGAGGCTCGTGCGCAAAATGCAGAGCGCGCTAGGCCAACTTGGTCGCCTTGAACCCCTGGATGGGTCTGCCACCCCTCCGAGCCAGCGCGAATTTGCAAACACCCTTTACTTTGCCCAAATCTTCTCGGAACGAATGCTCGAATGTGTACGCAAGTTGAAGGAGGGCTCAAATTATATTGAAGAGAATGTCGAGGTTGAACGGGCAGGCAATCAAGGTGGGCTCAAACCTTTCCGAGACTGCAATATACTCATATTCAACAGAACTCTTGGCCTATGATTTCCAGCTCACCGACAACGAAGCTGAAGAAACGTCTGCAGATGAAGCCTGGTGTATGAGACAATCACGGAAGAGGGGGCCTCCTGGGGCGTTGAAGCCGGTGCGGAAACGCAGAGTAAGTAACGCGCATATATCCAGCTCCAGCCGAGTTAACGTCACCTGAGAAGCGCGAGGTCATCGTAAACGACGGAAATAGCAGCTCTTCCGGGGAAGAAGACGACAGGCCTGATGGAAATGCCAGCACTGGCGGTGAGGATAGGTCTGACGGCAAGGCTGGCGGTGAAGAAGACGGTGAAGATGGCGATGAGGAGAATGCGCTTCACCATACCGGCCACAACCTTCCCGGCCCAAGAAGGGTACAGCACGAAGCCAAAATCGATGTGAGCTGAACCCTGATTTCGGTGAACAAACCCTGACACTAGCCCGTCAGAAATACGAAGTCCTGCTGGCCAAAGTCTTCCCAGAAGACTTTTCTTGCCATTTTTATCCATCCAACCTAGTCCATCGGATCATTGAGCCAACTCCAGGATCGTTGGAGAAAAAGGACATCGAAGGGCTGTACTGGCTCATGTCTGGCTACTATGCAGTGACGGCGGACAAGATCGTGCGTACTCTTCTGTTTTAAAAAAGGGTCCGACGGCGTTTATTACTACAGACCGCGATCTTTGACAGCCAGATGACTTCCTCACCCATGAGGCTTCTCACTTTATGTGTCGAGAATATTAGGGAAATTGAGCGAGATGAAGACCCGGTATCCTGTATGTTGAAGCGGGAAAAGGTGAGTGATTGCAGGACCCATGCCAGTTAAGCCAACCATCGTGTCATGCAGTTTAACATGCACATCAGGCAAGCGGAGAAGGGCCAGAACTATGTCGGCTATGTACTTCGAATGGTCCACACGCTCAAGTTTCAGTTGGCGTGGAACCTGCTGAAGAAAGACGAAAAAGGCGACTTCCTCGATCGCGCCTTCCATTACATCGAAGAGGCCGAGATTCAGACTATTCGCATACGCCAAAAAACAGAAAAGCAAGGGGACAAGAGTGTGGCTGCCAGACGGCAGCGTTTCACGCGCAAGTACGCACGAAGGACAACGGGTAGAAACTATGTCCTCGAGTTGTTCCAGAAGGTGAGACCGGGACGTTTCAGGATCTTGCGCTGATCCTCCCTTTTTCTTTCAAAGTTTGGGGCTGGCGTCCTCCTCAACCCAATGTGGGAAGTCCCTTCGGAACGATTGACGACCGGAAGGAGTGCGAATTTTGGGCCACTCCTCCGACTCCTATTCAAGAGGCTTCCGGAGAAGATAGCAAGTACTACTGAATATGAATCCTTGGATCAATATCTGGGGTTAGCGAGGGCCAAGTACACAGATGATCTCAGAGCGCTGCTGGAGGCACTAGAGGTCGACGAGGACCTCTTGGAGTGGGTGATGGAGTTTGTTGATAAGCATGAAACTTTGGGCGACGAGGCGTTGGGGGATACAGATATCTCTGATGAAGATACTGGAATGAGCGATTGAGGAATCAATAGTATTGTCAGCGTGTAAACCCTAAGAAAAGAAAAGAAAAAGAAAAAGAAAAAAAGTGTTTACAAGTTAGCGGTTTGGTTAGAGGCTTAGGATTCGGGATATTTATCTGGGGCTCCGAAGGAATGTCTCTCAAATGGGCGGCGAAGCCGCCCCCAAAGGTAGGGCACGCGGATGCGTGCCCTAGCTTTGGCCAGTTAGC
>JABCKO010023889.1:0-13653 GCA_018855915.1 Tephrocybe sp. NHM501043
CCGTTCTTCCAGACCATACTCATATCTTGTTCCCCGGACAACGTACTATTGTGCGTTTTTGCCTGGTTGGTTGAGCAGCGAGTGCTCATTTGGTTTTTCCATGGTTTTTTTGTTCTGACAGGCGCTTTCAACTCGCCTGTTTGTTTATGCCTGCTTGTTGTTTGACAGCTCGTTTCTTAACAAGTTGGTGACAAGCGACTATATGCCTCATGGCTCTCGTATATAGTGAACTTCACATCCTCTATATGGCCGTTTGATGCTTGTGGGGAAATAATGACTGAGTTTCACGTATTTCGAGTTTATCTGTCAAAACTTCGCCTTGCCAGTTTGTCCGAAAATCCATGGAATCGTTCATTACAGATATACCAAGCCTCTAGATTACAGTCCTTGTTTTCCCCAATTTTGAAAAACGCCTTTGGGCTGGTAACCGGCAAACCCGTCACTGCCTTGCACTCATTGCTATCTCGTGCGGCATCGTTCAAGTGGGCGTCAGACAAGGACATATACAGCACCACAACTCTCGCTTCAGGTTCTCTCCATGGCAACACAACGATTTCCTTCTACGACAGAGTATCTAGAGCCCACAAAAAGCAACGGTGTTCACTTTCTACACTACATGGCTATGCCTTTCTTTCTTGGTGGTCGTCAACGCTCCTTTTCCATAAACATAATGGCCACCTTGTTAATTTAGACGCCACTCAGAATATTTAAAAACGTTCCCCAGCCGGGATTATTGTCACCTTGAATTCATCTGCTGCCAACCCTTTCTAACCAAGCTCACCTCGCTTCACATCCAAATGTCAAATCCTCACGGCTCTCATCACCATCACCCCTCCTACACTTCATACCAAACTTCCCACAGTGGTGGAGCATACCCCACAGAGCATATCCAATATTTAGTACCTCAAAATTTTGCACAACCTCAACCAAGCTACCTCCACCCACCTCCATCTGCACTACTGTACAATCCCGAACCGACTCCTTCTTCCTACTACTCCACTCCACCTGTACCTCACTCAGCCCCCGCGCAATTTCCTCCTCCTTCACCCTATTCATCCTCCGAGTCCACTTCAAACCCATACTCCGCTCCCTACTACGCACCTAATCCTAAACAACAGGCTCAACAGGCCAGTCACACTCAGCGCGATTACCTTCGACGCAATTCCCTCCTTCCTTCATCCCAGCTTGGTATGGCCGTCCGCCGACCCGAGCGTGTCACTCCGTTCGACCCTGTTAATGAGGAATTGATCGATCCAGAGTCGCCGATGTATGACCCACGCATAGAGGCACGCCGGAAGGAGAAGCAGACAGAGAGAATGCAGTGGCGTAATGGGCGGTGGGTTCATGATTTTACTCCTTTTGCGCATCACGCTTATTATTTGTAGGTACTTTGGAGCGTGACCTTACCTCTGGAAGGTAGAAGCCCTCTATCTAGGAAGCTTTCATAGTTACGATCCAATGGCCGTGTTGCAGAGGATATTATATTGCTCGTATAAATTACAACCTTGTTCACCGACAAGACTTAGAAAAGATTATAAAAACATTAAAATATTGCTGTGCTCCCCGATTCATATGGCAAAACAGGTCTGTGTATGACAAGAAAGATGTCGTACGGCATCTTGGAAAAACGTCGACACCTTTCGAGGTAGACCAGGACGTTTTGCGTTTCCTACTGTGGGCCTCGTGGCATCCGCTGCAGACAAATCCATTTGATGAATAGTCTCTTTCCACACATTTGTCGACAACGGCAGCATGACACTATATCGGGCTTGTATCTCAGAGATCTGCACGGAAGCGGCAAGCTCAATACTGTTTGGCACAGAGTTGATAATATAGACCTACCTTGCTCTGGTAAATCAATCAATCGGCGCGGATTCTATCCCATCGCAAACGAACTGCGTCGTCCTCCCCAGCGGCGCCACCTCGAGGTGGGACCACACTTCCGTTAATCGCGATAATCCCGGACCTTACCCACCCGCACCAAGTTGTAAGGTCAGTGCTGTGGCGAGTGAAGTCGGCGAGGAGATTCAAATTAGAGACAAGATCAGGACCGATGTCCTTGAGCGGCTTTTTGAGCATCTTGGCTATCAAAATTAATTCCTGGTCAATAATCTGTGCATTGAATGGCAAGGGAGTGCACTCACGAAGAGCAGGGTCTACAGGAATCTGAACGGTGCTCTCGATGTTTTTCGTGGATGCCGCGATCTAGCAATCCGCGTCGGAAAAAAAATTATATACGATACGGGAGAGAGAGGGCTTACTCGATAGAAATCTTGTTCAACCTGCCTGAATACCGAATTCGACTTCTGCGCCTGTTGATATGCTTCATCCGCGAGCACGACAATATCTTCTAGGTGCTTTTGCCACTCCATACGGTCTTTGAGAGCATACTTCTCACTGGATGGCGTAGGTGTGTTCCATAGGACCGCAGCAAGCTTGCTCATCTTGTAGGCGATGTGGACGACCTGGATGGTCGTGTCGATGGCTTCTATATACGATTTAATCTTGTTCGTGATTTTGATGACGGCCGGTCGAGCCTCAAGCGACGAGCTAACTCAAAGGTCAGGGACGATGTCGAGACTAGGCAATTGGAAACGTACGGATTTTGAAGGAGCGTGTATGGTGCAAGGCGTTCAAAGGTTTTGATAGTCGTACGCGCAAGACCGTCGAGATCTAAAACATCAAATCCTTGAGCGAGTGGGGAGGTGGGGTATGCCATTATACGGTTCGTGGAAGACGGTGGTTGGTGGGTGTCTGAATCTGCGTTTGGTTTATAAAGAGTAGCGCAAGCATGAGCTTTCCATTATCGAGGGGCGGTGCAGGATGATACAGCAACATCATTCAATCTCCAGCATGCGTTTGGAGCACAGAAGGTTATTGCAGGCGCACCACCTCATGCATTACGTTGAGCGTAAAACCTGCGTTACTCCTAGGTACCAGCTCGGACCGAATGGCGTAGGCGCTGGCAGATTAGAGTTTGTTGTTTATAACAGGACAATAACAGGAACGAATTGGAACAGCCAGCGATTGGCTAGTCACGAAAAGGCAATCCTGGAAATGAACTGTGTGTGTATCCTCGCGTATCCGAAACACACGCAAATGAAGTTCAAGCTTTTGCGAAAATTTCGTAGAGTCGCGAGCCACGGTCGCTCGTGAGGCGCCTCATCGGCTTGGTCCTTCAGGCTAATGGCGAACAGAGTTAACGTTGCGACCATAAACAGGTGAAATCCTATCATATCATCTTTCAGAGACGATGCAGTTGCAAGTTGTTGATTACTAATGGCTGATACCAAAGGTAAATCTACTTTACGTACCGTACTAGGTACTTTCGCGTGGATCACACGAGCAGGTGAAAACGAGGACGCCAAGCAAACACAAATCATTTGATGAAACGCGCCTCAGTTTTTGATCCTTTGTTCGCTTTCCTTCTGATACACTACATATAACATCGAACCTCATCGACATCCATGATCCATCCCTGCTACACCTATCAGGCCATTTTGATATCACTAAATCAGATCATTTCCCAGATTATCTTACACGCAGGTTATATCACTGCGAGTGGCGTCCTCTCACTGACAGAGGTCTACAGTGGCCAGGATTTCGCGAGATATGCCTTGGATACGCCCTATTTTCCAGGACATCATTTATAACATCTACCTACCCCCCGCGGACTAAGCGCCTTATTCGATCCTTCTGCTCACAGCCTCTAGATGTAACGCGACTCCAGCTGTCACTTGTGTTATTCTTAGTAAACACTGTCCAAGGAGATCGACAACCTTGTCCTGGAGGAAGCGTTCACAGTTTATTTGCGAGCTACGGATGTGGCCTAAAACTTTCAAACGCTCGCGATGGCGACAGCTTGTCTAGGCTTCTCTGGTACGGTATCGGGTAAAGGTTATATTTCACCTGTTCCCCACCATAGTAACCACCAGGGAGTATTCTTATGTCTCACAGAGCTGTAAATCCCTCGAAGAGAACAAGACTCGACTAATCCGCTATGTGGCGCTCTGGGCCTAATAACACTCTGGTTTCTAATGCGTTTCCAAACACATCGCACTTCTGTGACCTCTTCATCTGGCGCTGCAATGCTGACATCTTTTCTGAAAACTGCATTCCAGTCCCCACGGGCCTCATGATGTTAAAAGGTCACTTGGCCTATTGATGCCCTACCAAGCCGCCGGTCTGTGAATGCGCAAATGCTCGGACACGGATTCAATGGGAGACAATTCGAAAGCATTTGCATTTCGCCCTCTGGAGCTTCTGTTCCAACCTTGCTCTGAAGCTCGAATCACGTCCCAATTGCGAGTCGCAATGTCGAAGACACTAACTTGGGCTTCCAACGAGAAGAAGGTCGTGTTGAAATTAAACAGTTCAGAGATGTTTATTGTGTAATTGAGATGATGGGATAGGTGACGGATGTTGTCGAACGAGGCACTGTTACAATTGAAATTCATGTTTCTCATACAAGCGTTCATTGTTTAGTTAGAAGCCTCGACCAGGCGCTGCTCCGCCTCCTGGAAGTTGATGACATGCCAGATGGCGTTGAGGTACTGGACATGGCTCGTCAATAAAAGGAACTCTGAAAGACGTTGTTTGCTTACGTCGGGCTTGACGTTCTTGTACTGGAGGTAGAAAGCGTGCTCCCAGATGTCGACGCCGATGATGGGAACGAGGGTAAGTAGGGGGTCCTGGTTTGCAGTGGTGGTGATCTCAAGGCGCTTGGTGGAAGGGTTGTATCCCTAGAAAACACATTCCAAGATTAGTCATACAATCTTTTGAGACGAAACTCAATAGACATACGAGCCAGCCCCATCCGGATCCCTGAATGCCAAGGGTGGCGGCGTTGAACTCCTTCTGCAGGTTTTCGAGGCTACCGAACGAAGCATTGATGGCATCGCTGAGAGGGCCAGCCTGGAGTTGACCACCGTTGCCCTTGCCCTGGTCCGCAGCAGGCGCGAGGTTCTTCCAGAACAGCGAGTGGTTGATGTGTCCTTATCGTCTCGTCAGATAAGATCGGATTTGATCTGTGAGGCGGCAACGCACCACCGCCGTTGAACTTGAGAGCAGCCTGGAGAGCGATGCGCTCCTTGGGGGTGGAGGCCTTGGCGTACGCGGCCTCTGCGGCGTTAAGTGCGTTCACATAGGTCTGGTGGTGCTTGGTGTGGTGGAGGGTCATGATTTCTGCGGAGATGTAAGGCTCGAGAGCATCGTAGCTGTAGGGCAGAGGAGGGAGGGAGTTAGACATGGTGATAAGAGAACGACGGAGGGGACAAGAGGAGCTGGGAGATTTATAGGCGCGGCTCGAACGCACAGATCCTGATCACTGATTAGTGAGCGGGATAAGTCACAGCACGTGTACGTGTGAGCGATGTCGTGATCAGTTGCGACGCGTCAAACGTCTATGTACCTCTGTGCAAGGACAGCTATTCCAATCCTGATACACCAAGCCCTGCAATTACAAGGTCCTTACCCAAGCCCCATGCATATGTAATCTTCATCAGATAAGATTTTCGTCTTTCCCCATCTTGTATCCACTCAATATTCCAGTATCTACCACAGTAGGTGCCCCTCGGACTGTAGTGGCAAGGGAGGTTACTCAACATTTCCCACACGCCGTCAATATCGATATCGGATCACCTTCTGGAAATGGCCCAATTGTCCGATTGCATCTTTCAAATACCGCGGGAAAATAGTTGAGAAGCCCCCGCAGTTTGCACACCCCCGAGAACCATGAGACGGTTTCTCGAGGTCTGCGAGGTTGGCGTACTGTTCAATCTGACTGTGGAATGTGTGCTGTGAATATTACGCCCCGCGGTGCCCTTGGTATTGAGTTATGGAAGTCCCATCCTGATATGAGCCACATGGGCCGGTGTCAAGGCAAGGCGTCCTCACCCACTGGTCATCTAACTAAACGACGGTCTTTTGCTCAGCTCTCGCCTCGCATTGCCGATTCAAGCAAGCTGTCATCGATCATCCACGATTCAGACGTTGAAACACACAGTGGTTGTCCAACCCACGTCGACCCCGTTCGACTACCAACTGCCACTGTTTGTTTAAATCCTCGATTTCTATACCACGCCAGCATAGCAGCATCTCAAGATGTCACTTCGAATACCTTGTACGGCAGACTAGGTCGTCTTCGATGTGCAAATATGTCCATCACAAGAGCAGCTCCGTTCCAATGAGGACCGACCTGAATATCTCCATTGATATACTGCCCTCTCAATGTCAGGTTCGGGTGTACGAATATCCAAGCCTGCTCCCCGCTCCCCGTAAGTATCACCGCATCGAGACTCGAAGGTCGCTCCCCGGCGGATCGTTTCTCGGGCCTCGGTTTTGCCAATTCTCAACGACCCTGATCATCCCGGACAATTACGCCCGTTCACATGCATAAACAACATGTAATGTACAGGTAATGCGGGGTCAAGTCAGATCTGCCACGGCCGCTATATAAAGGATCTGGCTTCTTGTTCTTCTTCTTTTCCCTCACCAGTACGCAATACTTCTTCTGCTGCCACGGGCCCACGACGCCGCCAGCTGCAATAACATAGTTCAATTTTGTCGGGTGATCCATTTTCCCTGAACTTGGCCACAATTCTACCTATTATGTCGATGCATCGGGTGCATTGCACCCTGACCATGATTGCCCCCTCGCTTCAAGGCCTCATTACTCGGACGCCTTCCGCTTGGTATGACGGATAATCGATGCATCGATGAAGTCATCATGGTGGCCGAGGTTCCCGCGGGTTCCATGTTGAATGGTATGTGGTGGCAGAGCAAAAACATGCGAGGAGATTCGACGCAATGCAGCTCCAGAAGTCGGGACACACGTAGGCGGGCCGTGAGGCCTTTGTCCGCTTGCCGACGCGGGGAGGTTGACTTGTGGGAACACCGAGTCAGCTCTCCGAGAAATAATCAACTAGATTGTGCCCAATTGCAAGTAAGCCTGACGCATTCACATCACACAGCGGTGTATAACTAAACAGTCGCGTCCACTCGGAGATTTCGAACCTTGCGGAGAACTTCACGTGCGGCAAGAAAGAACCTTCGCGAATCTCTGACCAGTCAGGTTGCCGGATTAAGACGGAACTTGATTGGCCTTGGCTGCCGCAGGCCCGACTTGGACCCACTCCAAATCTACGATCGTAGCTTCGATGTAGACGAAAGATGAACCCTGTTCATCTGTTCATCTGGTCCGATACTCGCAGGAGATTCTTTTGTCAGCCGATTAAACTAGCCTTCATATTCATAGCACACATATGACCCACTCATCAATCCTTTAACCACCACCATCGTCTTTGCTATGTTTTGCATGTCGCCCCTGACTCCCGTTCTCCCATACGACGTTTTGCGCCTCATCTTCGAGCAAGCCGCTCATGAAGACAGGAAAGAGGCGTTGAAACTTGTCTTCGTGTCACGGCAGGTTCAACACTGGTAAGTGGCGCACAACGGTTCAGGCACAAGTCTTTCCGACTCACGATGGGTGTTAGGATTGAGCTTATTCTATACTCAGTCGTTAACCTCCATCGCGAAACGACGTGCCGAGCATTCCTGCGGACAATCGAAACTTCCCGCACCAAGTCGCGCGCATTCTTCGCAACACACGTTAAATCTCTCTGCATCTCTTACGACATCTACAATGACCGTACCGTACGAATCATCACCGCTTGTCAAGGGGTCACGAGCCTTACGTTCTGGGTCATCCCCACTCCCTGGCAAACCTCCATCGTTCGTATACCACACGAAGAAATCGCCGCTGCCCTCGACCCCCTCAGGCCACAAAGGCTGTCTGTCCTCCTCCATGGCATACTTGGCTCTCCTTATCCACAATTTCACCTCTCCTTCTTCCAAAGAATAACCCACCTCTCGGTCATCAACAAGTGGGAAGATTGGACGACTTGGTGGGGCTTCGAAGCTCTCCCCTGCCTGACCCACCTCTCTTTCGACCTTCGTGTGGGCCCGAGGTCCCTTGATGACAAGGTGGCCTACACAATTGCACAATCCTTGCACGCCGTGCTGTCGCGCTGTCCTCACATGCGCGTGTGTGTCCTCCTTCTCATCTTCGACCCCTCGCCTAAGTTTACCGCCGCCAAAATCACACACTATATGCCTGTGTCCAAAGTCGATCCAAGACTCGTCTTCATGGGTGACTCGGAACCCTTCCTCGACAGAGAGGCGCACTCTCTCCGGGAAGCTCGAATCTGGAGAATGGCTGAGCAGGCAGTGGATATCCAGTCATCATCAGGTGGAGGTAGGCAGTTTCCTTCCGGCTTGTAGGATTATCCGCTTACAACATTTTCCGTGGCTTTTCTTATATTCTCTCTCGGGTGCTATTTTCAGAAATCAGAGTGCTTGGAATATGACTATACTTTTTCGGGTGTCGATCCTTAGGCTTCCATAAATCACGACCGGCGTTCGGCCCCCGTTCTCCGCGGACCCAGGTTTCGACCTCCTTTCCTGCTCTCCTTTTCCCATCAGCCTCCTTTTTGCTTAATATAGGCCATTGCTTTAGTCGCGTGAACTTCTTGAACCGCCAACATCGAAAAAGGACGCGGAGGGGAGGCACCGTGGTCCGAGCGGGCACAAACAAGGGAGACTATATACATCGGCGTGCCATGAAGCTTTCAACTGGATTATAACTCGATTGCTAGTGGATGGATGGTATGATTTTATAGCACCTTTTCCAAAGGGTGTCTGCAAAAACTTGATTCAAGTTTAGAGGACTCTTGGGACAATTCGGATGGCATGTCAATGTTTTGATCTTCACTTTTAGAAGAATTATACCATACAGTACCTATACCTAGCAATTCTGATATCTAAAATATACACTACATTACGGTTGAACGGAACAGCCATTCCGTGAGCTTGCGAGCTAAGTACAAGTACTTGCTAACCTCTCGAGTCAAATCTTATCAAGATGTGATGACGCAAAATCCAACCTGGGAAAGGATCACAAAGCCATCAAAATGTTCGTTTACTTCTTTCAACTTTCTCTTTTTTCTCTGGAAATCCTCAATGCAGTCTGAGTTGTTTGCGCTCTCCGATCCATGGCCTACAATGAACCTATGTTACTTTCCCTTTAATAGTTGAAAGACCTTACGATCATCGTGTCTAGATTATGACGGACTTGGTCAAAGCGCAGAACCTCCTAATGTGATTGTAGCCAGACATCGTGCATGGCGTGGAGTGATTTGCTCGCTGCTTTGCACACTTCGAATTCTACGGTCTAAGCGCATGGGTGGCCTTGCAGCGCAGCTCGTGACGGGGCTCCACGACGCATATTTAAAGTCTAACCAGCAGTCGCGATCATGCCACTCATCCCACCCATGCCCTCTCTTGCGTGTACTCCAACCACCCCTTTCAAGACCTCGATCTCTGCCTGGTGCAGCCCCTCAAATCCTGACGTAACCACTGCACAAATGCCACCTCCAAACGTTTGTGCCAGGATCAACCACCAGGTCACCTCTGATCCAGCGCTGGCGCGACCCTTTTTCGACTTTGCAGAGCATGTCCGCAGTCGTTCCTACGTCATGCAAAATTATATTTTCGACGACTTCGAATCTTCCGTCCTGCTGGACCAGGGCGTAGAATCCTTGCTTCCCGAGACCTTTCAACCCGCGTGTGAAGCGCCTCTGTACACATTTGAAATAGGGGGCGCCGGAGACAAGGGGGAGGGGATGTTCGCGCTGAGAGATATGCCTGCCGGTTCTCTGATCCTCGTCGAACATCCAATTATAGTGGCTCCATACCTCGTGGGCTTGAGCGTGTCACTAGCGGAAGTTTATGCAAAATTGCTCGGTCGACTACCCCACCGCATGCGCGACGAGGTGTTGAAGCTGTACAGCGGGGACAGCCATACCCTCGAGGAAATCATCCGCTGCAATGCGCTTGGGATTCAGCTTGAAGTTCCGGACGTTCCCCATCCCGAGTTGACGACGCATAGGGCTGTGTTCCTCCACACGAGCCGGTGCAATCATAGGTAAGTGAACGACTACACCACCTCCGTTTATTGGAAATGTCAGTGGCTTATTGAATTGTACCAGCTGTGGCCCAAATGCACGCTGGGAATGGGACACTACGACCTTTTCACTTTATCTCTTTACCGTCCGCCCCATCGTAAAAGGCGAAGAGATCACAATACAATACATACCAAGCACCTATCCGCGGCATGAGCGCCATGCCTCCCTTCAGGACCAATACGGTTTCACTTGCTGCTGCAGTTACTGTGCTCTCCCATCTCAAGACGCCATACTCCACAGCGACACTACTCGGGTTGCCCTCGGTCAGTTCTGGAAGACCCTCCCTCCCTTCGAGGAATGGTGTCTCGACCAAACGCTCCCCGACGACAGGCTAGTCAAGTTGCACCTTGACGCGTTGCGGATGATGAAGCAGGAAGGACTGCAAGTTCTGGATAGCGAGCGCCACGTCGATGCGATCGCGATGTGCTACGGTGCTCTTGCGGATCCGGATATGTTTCGAGCGTGGACGGAGCGAGTACGCGATGCGAAGGCGATGGCTGATCCGGCGCAGGCGCAGGCGCTGGTGTTTGCCAAGTGGCTCTCTAATCCGACGTCATTCCCCGCCTGGGGCTGGAGAAAGACATTTTGCGGGAGGCAGAAGGACCTCTCTGTGTTGTAGGCCATGCAGGCCATATAATAGTAGAATAGCATACGCCTTATAGCTCTGTTAAACGAATGTACACGATTGAATATAGTTGAATAGCAATGGGCTTTGAGAAATCAACTGTGATAGTAGGTAAAACGAAATTATTTAGCAGAGTTCGTCCTCATACCAATTAGCACAAACAACGTCCCTTGAAGGAGTGGTTCCACAAGTCCAATCAAAGAAAAGCACCCCAGCACACGCCAAGAACAACGAGCCCCCATCCAATGACGCCAACGTCCCTATGCATCCCAGTGGCGCCGTTCGCGCCCTTCGATCCGTCCTCGACCCAATCGCGCCACGCCGACTGCATATCAACTACAAATGCCTGCCCCTCCGGGCTCTTGGCGCCTTGCACGCCGTACGAGTGTGGATTCACGACTGGCGTCAGCCATCCGTCCGCATCGAAATGGAGCAACGGCGCGGCATCGGAGGACGTGTTGTTGTTGTTGTTGTCGGTGGTGGTGGTGGTGGAGGAGAGGGTCTTGCGCGTGCGCTCTGCATGCGGGAGGTAGGTGTGCGTTCCCCAGAGGAGGGACAGGCGGTAGACGGTGCTTGCGAGGAGTGCGGTGGAGGATGCGTCGAGGAAGTTTCCTTCTGCGGAAGCGGGCTGGGAGGCGTAGTTGGCGAAGAGATTCGAGGAGGAGTCCTAGGGGGGGGCAGGGAAATCATTAAGTAGGCATACAGTGTTGAGAAAGAAAAAAACAAAAAAAAAAAAACCCCTCACGAGATGTGGATACATAGCTTTGTGAATTTCCAATGTCCACGCGGCTAAATCCTTTTGCTGTGACTTCAACGTATTCGCGTATTCCGAATTTTTGTAGGTCCCAAGGACGCGCAGCATGCCTGCCGCGGCCCAGCCATTTCCTAGATATCCATCATCCCCTCTCAGCTAAAAAAGCTAGACGGGTGCAAACAACTACCAAGGCTGGGGGAACTTGCCTGTTGACCAATGGCCTTCGTCGTTTGCGCTGGTGCCGAGGAGGACGTGCTTCCATAGCCCACCGGCCGACGTGTCCTGGAGGTGGGAACGATACAGTTTGATTTGGTTATAGGCTTCGAGAAGCAGAGTTCGGTTCCGCGTTATCATCCCGTAGTAGGCTAAAAACGGTGGGACCATGTACACGAAGTCGCTCCTTGTAGATGGATATGAATTAGTGCCATATGTTCGTTACCAAGCCACGTATGGAGAGGGTACAAAGTTGACGCCTGCTTGCGATCGACCGCAGCGAACGACAAGGAGCCCAAGAAGAAGAAGGAAGAAGTAAAGGGAATTTTTAACTTTTGAATTTTAAGGATCCGAACAAATGGCAGGGAGTTGACTGTTCTAAATATACCTTGTGTGAGCAAAAAAGAAACACTCACCAAAGCTGCACCTGAGAAACCCGATGAGAAATCGCGCCATCGCTCGTCCTAGGCACACTAAATAGCAAATAATCGAGCTGGTCTTTCGCAGCGCCAGCATAATCCCCACCGGCCTGCCGGGTCCAATTCGCAATGAGGACTGCGAACCCGATGGACGCCGGATCCGCCGCGCTTCCATCTTTGATGAGTGGCTGAGGGCCGGTGATGTTTCCGTTTGATTTGCCCCGCCCCGCGAGGGTGTCCTGTGCGATCTGGAAAAAGGATTGGAGCGGCGAGGAGAGAGAGTCGGGCACGGAGGAGGGTGGGGGGAGAGAGCTGGAGACTGAGAGCACGGAGTATCGTGTTGCGTTCATTTCGAGAATGGATTGAGCGCGTGTACCGAGCTCCCAGCTTGAGAAGGAGGATGAGGAAGAGGAAGGTCGTCAGAAGGGTGACTGAGTTGGGGGATCATGACATGCCTTGCTTTAGCGCCATCTGTTAATCTGGCGCAGATGAGTTCGACCTGGGAGCTGGACAGTTCTTGCGCAGAGACCGATAGGATGGTAAGTAATGAATACGCGCAGATGAGAATCCGAGAGCATGAGAATATGCACATGTCAAGCGCACAACACGAGGGTATAGATTATGGGGCCGGAAGTCGTATACGATATTAGCAATAAGTAGAAGGGAAAGGAAAGAAGCAATTTTTGTGAAGCCAAGGAGGCTGTAATAGAGCGAGTCTCCAAAATTCGTGGCAACAAACATTCGGTGATCGAAATGCCAGGAACGGTGACTTGCGGCAACGTCCGGCAGAGCCCTTTGTTGGGTTTCGTCATTTCCGTTTGTTGCAAAACAAAGATGAGTGAAACGGGTCTTGGGATGTCGCGCAAACGTACTTGCAGAATCCTTATACATTGCGCAGCTATTAGAGGGCTATCAGGAATATTCATGCCTAAGAAGGGACTTACAGCGAGTATCGGCTTGGTGGCCCGAATGAGGGAATAGTGCGGATATTTGGGATGTTTCAATGTTCATTGCGCTCTGAATCAAAGGTGCGATGATCCAGAGTAGGGATTCCCAGAGTTGAGAGGAACATTAGCAACCGGGTGGATGCATACAACATACTACAGGTACAACTGGAATACATACAACAGGATCTACTTACAACATACAACATGAGAATCTGGCTAAGGGTCTACTTTTTTGAAAGAAGGGTGTGTCTACGCCTTCGGGTGGCGGCTATTCCTTGCTTTCATGTACATCTCCGGGTGACCCCGCGCAAAGCATATACACACACAGTCCGATCATGATACCCCCCAGTATTGCGCCCAAGAGAACTCCACCACCCACAATCGCCGCCTCCGCGGCCCTAGCCGGTGACAGCATCTCGTGCCGCCCATTCTGGGATAGACAGGCTACCCCGAGCGGGGCAGCCATGGCGCCAACGCCCAAAAGTAGTGCCGCGCACGCAGCGTAGGCTGCACATGACACAACACGCGATGTGAGACTTGGCGGTGCTGAGCTGTCGTCGTCGTCGTCGAAGAAGTCGGCGCGTACGCTTCGTGTGGGGGGTGAGAGCCGTACCGAGGGATACATGAGGATGTAGAACAGAATGAAGAGAGGAAGCGCGAGGATGGTTCCGCC
>JABCKO010023890.1:0-20519 GCA_018855915.1 Tephrocybe sp. NHM501043
AAGACACAACGCAGGGCAACTCTGAGCCCTCTGGGAGTACGCTGCCCGCTACGGGACGGGCAGTCCCAACGCGCGTGCGAGTGCGTACGCAAACACAAGCCACACTTCCTGTACGTCCTCTCTCCTTCCATCTCGGCTTTATTGTTCAAATCACATCCTCATCCTCAGACGCAACCCCGCAACCCTCCCACCCCTCCTGCATGTGCACCGTCTCGCACTGCCACCGGCTCCTGCGACATACCGGTACAAACAGTGCGAAGAGCACCGCCTGCAGAACCGGTATCACTCGCAGCTGAAGAGGGTGAGGGACCTCGAGGGGCGGGCCTTGGTCATCGTCTCTGGTGGTGGTGCGGGTTCAGATGGAGGTGCAGGTGCAGGTGCAGTGGGAAGAGAGGGAGGAGATGGAGGGGGAGATGAGGGAGAAGAAAAGGAGAAGGAGAAGGTACAGGCCCCTCCTCGCTGCAGGATGCAGTCGACAAGAGGAGGGGTGTCGTCGACGTGGGAGCAGTCAACGAGCAAGTGCAATGTTTTACCGCTCAAGGCCTGCAACTTGGATGACTTATCGTATTTGTACTTAGTTGATCACAAAGTTATCGCCTTGGCCATACGATGACATTGTTTGGACATGTCAGTGTGGGGGAGGGTAAGGGGACTTGGCCGCCGGCGCCGTCGTAAGCTCTGGTTCATCGAAGACAACAGTGTATATCGGGTGACTCAAAGAGTAGTGTGCCACCAACCGTTCTTCCTCTATCCAGATGGTAGAACGTTACGTGATGGCAAAGACTTGCAAGGTCGAGACTTCGATGAACCGCCAAGTATCTCCCTAAGATGCCTTTCCACGCCATCCAGTTCAAACTCAGCAGCATCTATGGTTCTCTCTGCATCGACCGGCGATGATAAACATGGCAGTTTTCGTACGCTCATTGGATAACATAGACCAAGGACCATTTGGAATATACAACTATCCTCTTGCATTCTCCATGATTAGGACGCGATAAGGACAAGATCAGAGGCAGAGTGAATACGCTGGCCAAGAAAGGAGACGCCAGGAAAAGTAATAATTTGAACACACGAACATCTGCGGGTTTCTCATCCGATGAACGTAGTAGTATGATGGATGTCTCCATCTGGATGGTCAAAGGAGCCCTGCCAGTGCTGCCGTAGCCTCGTGCTTTCAGGCTTCCGGCACATATATCCTGATTCCTGTGAGTATTAGCTGCACGCCAAGAGCGCTGAAGCTTTGAAGAGCCACCCAGGGTATAATGTAGTAGTGCATGGCCATACAGGCAAACATAAGCACTCAGGTTCCTGGCGATGCTACTGGAAGTTTGGGAATTAAATTTGTATGTTGAAGTTCAAGAAACCATTTTGATGCCGCCAGTGACTAATTAAAGCATTTCTACTATGAATCCTGTGCATAGATAAAGCATAACACAAAGCTGCTCAAGGGTAGTAATTTGCCAATCCTTGGGCTGAGTAACTCCGTCGTAGGCGTAATTGTGAGTCAGGATTATAAACATGAATGCGACTCCGAGCGTTTATACCATTTTCTCAGATAACTCGGGAAGATATAAATTAACTGGCACCTGCCAAAAGACATGAGCGTGTTTTTTCACAGCGGTCTGCATGTAATCCACCTGTAATACGATTTTTTGAATATTGTTAACGATTGAAGGAACATATTCGAGGAACTCTGCTGCAATGCTTTTAGAGCATTTATTGCAGAGAACTATTTTCGGTTTACCAACCGCGAGAGTGTGGCGAATATCGCTCCTGTTGGGTAGTGGGACTGCTAAAACATCCTCTGTAACAGTGTGCTCCATCCAACATAACCACCACGCGCGTGGCCCACCACACCGTTCATTCATGGAGCACGTACGCCTGCGGTCTGCTTGTACTGCCCATGGCCTACTGGAGCTGGGGTTAGCTGCCAATCGGCGTAAAATCTCTTGCTTTGCAGCTTCTCCGCACTTCTGGCGATATACCATCAGCCGATGATATGCAGCTGCAGAGATGAGCTCCAACTCATCAGAGGTGACAGTTTTGGCGGGAACGGTGAGATAAAACCTGGCCGCAAGAGCTGCGAGTTTCTTCCAGCCACGATTATGTGCAATTGCAAACACCTGGAGGGGTTTGCTTTCGATGAAGCGGTCGAAAAGCACTTTCCGTATATACCCCTCGATGCCTTTCATCTCAAATTTGACCGCTGCCTGTAAAACTCCCTGAATATCTTTTAGAGAATCTAGGCTCGGAGGGAGATGGACACTGATCGGGACGCAGAAGCCGAGGATCATCGTCAAAGTGTGCTCATCCTCCTGCATCTCCATGACTGGAATATCGCCCGAGCCATTGACAGGTGGCTGAGGAAGGGTAAATGCGCTGGCGAAAAAAGGAGATGCGATGGAGAGCAGCAACTTGAAAACACGGAAATCTGTGGGGATCGGGCGATCAGATGATCTCAGTATTAAATCTGCCTCTGGTAGGTCAAAGGGAAATCCAGCTGGTTTGCTCTGAGCCATGTCTGAAACAAGATAAGAGTGCAGGGAGAGATTAGGCGAAGCGCCTAAAGGCCAAAGAGAGCTTCTTAATCAAACGTACGTGATCACTTGAGGTAGACGTAGAGCGCCCAAGATCAACTAGCTTCAGACCCAGATCTACACTGGCTTTCGCCTCTGTAATAACAAAACGGTACTATACATCCTATCTGAAAAGTAAAGATTGTCATTCCGGTGGAATGCAGAGATATCCAAAGAGGTTGAAACATATAATTGATATGCAATATGCCAGGGTCCCAACCATAAATACCGGAACCTGAATCCAAATCAGATATGTATGTAGAGCCGAAGAATGAGTTCGATGAGGTCGGAGCGAAATGCATACATATGGATCGTCTATGACGTACGGCGTCAAGCGGGCTTCACGGTTAGTGGGGACCGTGCTGTGTTACTCGTGGCAGCGGACGGCCCTGAGCTGGCGCTAAAGACACATGTGCCTTTTCACCTCTCTAGCTTCTTGAGTCCGCAGCTCTCGCCCTCTTCGTCACCCGCAAGGGTTCTGTGTCAACGGAGAGTTGAGTTTGTGGACGCCGCGGGAGAGATAATGGGATTTTAGTCTCGATAGAATGTGGAACGGATGGCAACGGCGGTAGTTCGGCTGTTGTCGATGGTGGAGGAGGCGCTGGATGCTGCGACGACCTTGAGAAGTAACACATCAGTGCCGATGCCTATAACATGTTTCGATGCCATATGCGGCAACTTACTCGCTCTTGGGCAGCCTCTCCCGAAGAATATTATAATGTTTGTATACTTCATCCCTTTCGAAACGCATTCTCAAAGCCTGATCCCTTGCCGTCCGTGAAAAGCCTAGAAGACCTAGCGTCGCAGCGCCGTGGAGCTCTGCACGCCTGCGCCACATACCGACGGCGTTCTTCAGTGCTTCATTTTCCGCATGCAATCGACTGTTTTCAATGACCATTTCGGTCGAGCCGGACACAGTCCGTGGCGCCGCAGATTTGTCAACAGGACTTTCAAGATGCACTTTGCGCATACTTGGAAGGAGGTGGGGTCGTAGTTGTGCAGGGACAGCTGAAAGGTCAACACTGCCTACCAGTCACCGTCTTCAATCAGATAACATGGAGTTTGATTGTCGAGGTATTATACCAACCTACGTGGTACGATGCACGGCATGCTGGGCAGTTGTGTAGTGTCGTATATGCTATCACAGTGTCAACTGCGCGCAGGATACACTCTTCGCAGAACAAATGGCCTAAACAGCAATGGGTTAATATCCGATCTATCGGGAATGGTACTGTGGTGCTTAAAGCTTAAAGGCTCACCACAAGGTAAAGCGACGGGAGTATCTAATTGCTCTTTACAAATCCCACAGGCAGGCGGAGCGAATCCAGCGAACATTGCAGGTCGTAGTTGTGTAGATGGGATGTTGATAAGTGTGACGGGACGATTCCTTATATGTCACCTACGAAGTATAGGCAAGTCATATGTGGCCTATTTGATCGAACGGCAACAGTCGCTCCGTTTGTGTTTTTTTCTTGCACCTCGCGCCGAGGGTGCGATTGTCCATGTTAGCCCTCCAATGATTAAGCCAGTTAGGAACCCGGCTCCGACGTTGCCGCCCACCCGCCTTATAAAAATTGACCTGCAAGTGTCGCAATAGATTTTCCCTTCTGGCAGCTATGACGATGCAGGGCCCAGGAAGAGAAGTCGGAGCTGTTGTAGGACCGTGTTGGGGTGCATCCTGAAAGGGTAATGATGGCCACTCTGATTGTGGATCATAAATGTACAGCACGCAAGCACACACAGATCATGCCGCCCTGGCATTCTGCTTCATCGACTGCGCAAGCAAGTTCACTTGCAGGAATGCGCCGAAGTTGGACGCCGCCTCAATGATCCAGCGATCCTTGAGGATGCCGTGGGATGCCGACCAAGTGGAAAGTCCTGTGATCGAAGTCGGTTGATCTTTGCGACCGATGCTCTGTTCACAAAAACAGAAAAGGACTAATATTACCATTTTGTGCGCCGCTGTCAGCAGGCTTTCATCAGAAAAATGGAATAACATGCAAAAGACCACACCGGCGAGTGCGTCTCGGTCATTTTGTGTAGAAGACTATTCCACCCGATTGAAATGAACGGCTCCTTCGCAAGCCGCGTCATCGACTGAGATCTTGCGTGCAGGGTACTGTGCCTGATCATGAGACACATATGTATGTACGCGGTCACCGAGGTCACATAGGAGCTCTTCAATTCAAATTCCATTCAATACAGATGGAAGATCGCAGTGGCAGGTGAGAGATTTGCTGGCACGATTATGGCCGCGCGACTCAGCATGCGAACCATTTTTGAAATGAGTAAGTAATGCCAATGTATTTTAATGTAGTAACATATCAACATACAGAAGAAATATTCAACGAACTTCAAAAGCGGAACGGAAGTCAGACGGAACAAGGCGGTATTTTATTGTATTAGTTTCGGAGGAGACAGAATTGAGTTCGGCGAACTGCGAAGAGTATACAGCAGTGAGGAATAAGGTTTCAGCCACTGAGGCGTGATCCAAACAAGGTCTAAACACGCTCTCGCAAGGTAGGCACAGCGACAAACCCACAAATTTCGACAAAATGGTGAGCTTCTCCACGCTGTTCCCCGTTATCCTACTCATCGTACGTGATGTTCTTGTCAGGCCGATTCAAAAGCGACGCCCACCAACCCCATGAAGGAGCCTCGTATTGACAAACTTGTCATCAGTGCGTTTCCTGGTTTGTGGAGAGCGACCCGAGACTGAATTCATGACCAGACATCTCCGTGGGCGAGTCTGGTGATCGTCTGACCCGTGCCTCCAAGGTTCTGGAGCAACTTACTGGTCAAACCCCCGTCACATCAAAAGCTCGCTACACCGTCCGTACATTCGGTATTCGTCGTAACGAGAAGATTGCCGTCCACGTCACCATCCGTGGCCCTAAGGCTGAGGAGATCCTGGAGCGTGGTTTGAAGGTGAAGGAGTACGAGCTGAGGCGCAAGAACTTCTCGGAGACTGGCAACTTCGGTTTCGGCATCCAGGAGCATATCGATTTGGGTGCTCGGTATGATCCCGGTATCGGTATCTTCGGTATGGACTTCTACGTCGTGATGGGAAGGCCAGGAGCACGGGTGGCGAGGCGAAAGCAGCAGAAGGCCCGCGTTGGATTCTCCCACCGCATCAAGAAGGAGGACACTATGGCGTGGTTCAAGCAGCGCTTCGACGGCATCATTCTCGTATGTTCTTAAAAGTGCAGTTCTTTGTTTCCGATATTGATATTGTGTTCTACAGAAATAGATGCTCTTCTTCGCTGTGTCATGTTATGTATATATGACGTTATGGCATGCCCCTTCATTCGCATTACCCACCATGCTTCCATACTGCAAAAAAAAACAAATTGGTAAACTCATACTTGCGTTGAGAGGAAAATTGACTGGCTGTGGCCCTAAGTTGTATAATGGCTGTTGGTCTACACTTCCTTTGCGAACAATTCCACTTCTCAATGCTCCATTGTTGCCCCTTACCTCTTCATATGGCTCGTCCTGTGCTGAACCATGAACCATGCATCGCTTCAAAGTTTCATTGTCATCAAGCAAGTCCATTTTATGGGTTAATAACTATAATAGATATGTGGTATAAGATATGATAAAAGTACAAAAAGATATTCCATTCAGAGTCTTGATCGTCCACCCAATTTGACCATGGATCCACCGTGCGCTAACATTTCAGCACCTTGCTCCACCATCTGGTCAACAATGACCTGTGCGGGAAGGACGTCGTGAATGAGAGCCGAAACACGACCCATGAGCCACGATCTACAAAATTAACTGAGTAATGTGACTTGCCAAAAAAAAGTCAACACTCACCGTCCTTCCAACGACTTCTCAGGGTGCTTTTCGAGTTCATGCATATGAGGGATGATGCCTTTCGACGTGAGCTCTTTGATCTCAGCTTGCCTGTTCTCTTCCCTGTAGAACATTTAGCTACTTCTATCAAACTTGGCCAAAGGAATAAATACATACCAATCTTGCACGTAAGGTGTTTTCCGTACGCGCAACGGCCTTCCAGTGTAGATGAGGGTCGTGATGGCGTCCTCAAAACCAGCGCTCAAGATCTGATCTTTGTGGTATTTAGGTGCGCCAGCCTCAACGGCCGCGACAAAACGGGTTCCGACCCCTGTGAAGTGAGGTTAAACACTACAACAAATGCTCAACAAGGTGACTTACAAACAGCCTGAGCACCCCACATCAAATTCGCTGCCAAGCCCCTGCCGTCGTACACAGCACCTGCACCGACGACATACACAGGCTTCCCTGTCAGAGGGGACTTGTGTCCCTTGACGGCGTCAACGCATGCGGGGATGAGAATACTCGCGGGTGTGTCACCGGTGTGTCCACCACCTTCACCTGCCTGAGCGCAGATGATGTCGACGCCGGCATCGAGTGCCTTCTGCACATGCTTGGGGTGTCCAACCATGTTCATGATGGGAATGCCAGCCTTGTGCAGGGCGTCGACAGCGGACTTTGGGGGAACGCCGACGGCACAGACGAAGAGAGAGGTCTTTTCGTCAATGATAACATCGATGAGGTCGCTGAGTTGACCTTTAGTGTAGTCGTACTGGATAAAACATATGAGTTGGTAAGGAAATGAAATATTCCGACGAAGACGCACGTTAGTCTTTCTGGCACCTCCACCGACCTGAGGAAGGAGGAGATCAACACCGAAGGGCGCATTCTTGTCCTTGAGGCCAGCCTTGACAGCTTGTATCTACGTATCGAGTATAAAATTTCATGCAGGGGAGCTAGTAACCAGCAGACACACCTGCTGGCGCAGAATCTTCGGTGTGTAGCCCAGACCACCAATAACACCCAAACCGCCGGCGTTGGTCACAGCAGCCGCGAGTTCCGGGCCTGCGGCAACATTCATACTACATAGTACAGGTCGCTGTCAGCTTCTAAGGCGAGCTCAGGCATGCATATGCCACCCACCCAGCCAAAAAAATGGGATGCTTGATCCCAAACCATTCAGTGATTGGGGTGGTGATGACCGACATGATGATTAGGTTGATATGTGGATGTTGAGAGCGGAGAACGTGGGCAGTCCGTGATAGGAAAAGAAGCCCAAAGCCGGCGGGAATTTATAGAGGTGCATGCGTTTCCTCATGATAGATTACTTCCGGGCATGGACAGATGGTGAGATCGGGTATCACAGAGGCCGGTTCCGGACTACGATCTTGTGGCCTGCTGAATTTGATTTACGACAAAGTCATCTGTTTAGTAAGGACATGCAAACGGCCTGTTGAAGTATCTGGCAGAGTTAGGGATCGAGTGGCGCAGACGTAGCTTACATTGTGAGTCAAATCGAAGTTGTCAAATTTCTGTCCAAGAAGCAAGGAAGCACAGGAGTGCATAAGAGTTCCGATCCGAGCCTACATAGCCGGCCTGATATTCCAACCACACTAAGGCACCACCGACCATCGTCAGGGAATGATCATGCATCATGGGTCAGGCCAAGGCCATGGAGAAGGTTAGATGTCGGGTATAGTAATATAATAACATTGGGCAGCAATGGGCAACGCTAGTGGTATTATAAGTGTGCGCTACATGAAAGCTAAATGGCAAGGATAGATAGACCGGGGAATAGTAAGTCGTAGAGAGTTCCTGGAGAGCAAAAAGTGGAAGAGCAGAATGAGTCCAATGGGCGTCAAAGCAAGCACCTCACGGAGGTGCAGTCTCTATCGTCTTCAATGATAGGTTATCTCTCCCTGCAGCCTGCATTAGCCTTCGTAATCTCGCTAGTTCGTTAGATAGTTCCCTGAAGAAACGACATGCATGAGAATTGAGACAAAGCAGTCCGTGATCTGAAGACTCACCTAGCAGTGGTGGCAGCCACTTCGCTCTCATTGTTGCTTTTCTCGACTTCGACTTTGAGTCTAGTGATCTCATCCTGCCACGCCTGTTCCACCTCACCCGTCGCCTTCTTATCCAAGTCCTGGTACTTCTTGATTTCAGAACGACTCTCTTCCGCGGCTTGGACCTCCTCTAACAGCTTCTTGTACTTCTTCCCCACCGACTCGGCCTCTGCCCGCACTTTATCCTCCCTCTTCTTCATCTCCTCTCGTAAACGTTCTGTATCTGTCTTCCACGATTCTACGAGGCTCTTGATACTGTCTCGCAATGTAATATATTCTCGCTCAGATTTTTGGGAAAGTGCGGTGGATTCGGAAAGCGCCGTCTTCATCTCTTGCACCGATTTCTTCGCAGATGTCGTCTCGGTTTTGAGTTGCGTTTTGAGACTCGCAGCTTCTGCCTCTGCTTTTCGCGCGCGTTCGAGGATCTCGGAGTAGCGTAAGCTACGTCATCAGGCCAAGGTTTCATGTCTACTCACTTCTTGCAACAACCTCTCTTTTCGGGCCACTACGTTGTTTAGCCCTTCATTTTCCAGCCTCAGTCGCTCCCTCCCCTCTTTCAAATCTTCCGTCTGTCTTGTCAGCTGGGCCACGGTCCGTTGAGACACCCGCAACTGCGCTTTCGTATTTTCCAACGCGTTACGCGCGTTAATAACACCAGTCTGCAGGTCCGCCAGGACTTTGGTCGTTCCACCCGGTGTGAGTGATACGCGGCGATTTGGCGAGGGCGATGGAGGGGCAGCCAGGCTGGTCGAGATAGATGCTTGTGTCGATTCGGCGTCTGTTGGTGATAACAAATTTGATGGAGTAGGCCGTGGTGTTGAAGGCTGGCCCTCATCCGCTAGTGCCCGTGCATTGCCTGTAAGTATCATGAAAGGATTATACAGGACATAAATACCATGTGTGGACAAAGGGAAGATGGATGGACAGAAGGGATGGACTAACCTACGGAAGCAACCGGGATGCCTGTAGGCAAGTTAAAGTCGGTTGCATATGGCAGAAGTATAACGCGAAAGCTTACGACTCAAAGTACGTGTGGGGCTGGATGTACGTTTGAAAGGGGGCGTACTTGCACTCACACCAAAAGCCATTGGTACGCCTTCCTGAATGCCGTTTTCTTCGTTTCCGTCGCGCTTGGGAAGTGGCAGGTTTGAATCGGGACCGGCAATGCCTTGCAGAACTTCAAAGCTCGATCTGCGTTTGACTTTTGTGGCAGACGTTGACGCGATCGGAGCGAAAGAAGTCGGCGGAGACGTTGGTGATGTCATGTCGTTAGAGGTATCCTGGAGCCCTCGGGGACCACTGAGTAAAATATTCTCGAGCGACTGTAGTTGGGCTTGTTGATGCCTGATAGTATGCTTGAGTGTTGACACTTGGTTCCGGATTGCAACTCAAGGAGGTTGGGTCAGACGGAATGGGTAGTTATAATTTAGATGGCCGGGTTACCTGAATCGTGTACGAGAGACCCCAAGGGGCTAGGGGCGCGTATAGAGCGTGAAGAGTTGCGGGAATGAGAGCGGTCGCGATTGATGGTGTTCTTTGAGGGAGAAAGACCGAGACTCGAAGGCATACACTGGAAAGAAAAAGTACAGCGAGTAAAGACTGTAGGAGGACAGACGTCCAAGGTATTAGGATGAGCAGTTGAAAGGCGTCCGATGGTCGCCGCTTGTCATCACTGCCATTCACGAAGCCATGGGGCACTGCTCCACACAACGTCCTATTTGCCTCTGCTTGTCCTGATGTCCCTGGTGCACGTGCACGCGTCTTGTCGCGTCGCAAGTACTGACCCATGTTCCTTTACCACCTGGTCTGCAACCATGTCTGGAGAATGCTCTATCTGTCTCTCTTTATTGAAGGAGCCAGTATCTATTCCCTGTGGTAGGTGGAAATTACAACGCTAGATCTCTCACTCAGTAGATCGCCAGGCCACATATATTGCACAAAGTGCCTGGTAGACCACGTTAATGCACCCGGCAACGAAACCCTGAAAGCGACTTGCCCTACATGTCGCGCATCGTTTAGTCTTTGTGAGCCCCACCCCCTTGCCTTTCAACACTGAGCTCATGCTTGTCTCAGCAACGCCCGACGTTCGTACCAAGCTCCCTTCCTCCCGGGATCGCGTTCATTCTGACTGTTATCGCCGTGCAGTTGACGTATCTACCGAAAAAGTACCATGAATTTGTTGTTCCCAATGTTCGACGCGTATATCTGGATACGACACGACAGACCGAACTTCGAAAGGAGCTCAAGTCATCCAAGGACAAGATAAAGAAGCTGGAAAGAGATAACGAGGTGCTTATGAAACAGTGCGAGCGATATATGGCCGCTGCGCATGCACAGGCACAGGGGGAGAAGGCAGCGCGCGACACAGCTGAGAGGCTTCAGGAAAGGCTTGACGATATGGAGGGTAACCTTCAGTGGCATATTTCACGAGGCGAGGATGCGGGTAATATATTGTCGGCGTTGGGCGCGGACATGGTGACCCTCCAGACGAAATACGATCACCTGAAGGAACGATTTACAAGGCTTAGGGCCAAACACAATGAGTGCGCTACAGATCCTGTACATCGGCATGATCTAAATATTGGGTGTAGATACAACGCTGATGCCAGCACGTCTTCGTCGCGATCCGACGACCGATATCCCATTGACCCTTTCTCTTTCCCCGTCCTGGAGAACTTGGGAGCAACTACTCGGGCAGCAAGACCTGAACGTGAAATTCGGCCCCTTCCCAGAACGAAAATTAGGGCGCGTCCGGCCAGCCCTCCACCGGTTTACCATAGTAAACGTCACAAGCAGTGAACTCCATTCTCGTTGGGCCGACGGAACCACAATATTATACCCTGCTCGTGAAATACTGAGGTTATCACAGTGCTTTCATTTCATATATACTACTACATCCTAAACTTCGCAGCCGCTGAAATACGTCATAACCAATTATTGTAGCCCTGCATACATATGAATTATAGGTCATTCCAAATAATTGTCCTACTTAAACGATATATACCATACGCAACAGCTGTTTTGCAACGACGCGGGTGGTCGGTGGAGATGAATCAGCAAGTGCCAAATTCAGCTTACTCACCTCCACCTTCCCCGATCATGACTTCGCCTGGCGCCATATACCCTGGTTCTCTGCTCCCCTATCACTCGCGATAATGTCCTCCAGTACACCTATATCATTCAGTGTATCCTATCGTGGTACCATCCACACACTTTCATTGCTTCCTGAAAGCACACTCTCGGTTCTCCAAGCCCGCCTGGAAGAACTGACGCGAGTCCCAACTTCAGTCCAGAAACTTCTGCACAGGGGAAAGAACCTGCTAGGATCCGATTCAAGTCATCGAGATCAGACAACGCTCTCGCAGGCTGGGTTCAGGAATGGTCTCAAGATCCAGATGATGGGCTTGACGTCGCAGGAACTAGCATCGATGCAATCAACGGAGAACGAGCAGCGCAAACGAGAGCGAATATTGAAGGAGCGCGCGTTGAAACCTCAGGCTAAGGTATATGTGTCCTGTCACAGTAGAACCATTGGTAATCGACTGACTTTCCTCCAGCTGCGATCTACAGGCACTTCAGACAGTTCTCTCCTCAACTACCGCTTCCACCAGCTCATTCCCCTTGATCATCTTCCAAATCCGGGCAGCGCTATGGCCCTTTTGATGAAGCTTTCTGAGGACCCTGCGATCAAACACATTATGCAGATCCACCAGTTCTCTGTGGGGGTCCTCACTGAGCTTGCACCGCATGAACACCCGGAATTGCTCGGCCTCAACGTGAATGCGGGCCAAGCGATAAAGCTGCGCCTTCGGACGGATCGCTACGATGGATTCAGGCTGTACAAAGACGTGCGTCGTGTGTTATGTCACGAACTAACTCACAATGTTTGGGGGGACCATGATAATAACGTGCGTAAAACCTTCTCTACTTATGCACAGCTGACAACTCAATGAATTCAACTTGTAATACAGTTCAAAGAACTCAATTCAAAACTCAATCGTGAGGTCGCAGAATTCGAACAAGCTGTGGCAAGGGGGACACATTACCTCTCTGGTGGGGGTGACGCATATCAGCCGTCACTCGAAGCCGAGGCTCAATCATATATCCTTGGAGGTGCCGCGTCATTGCCGCTTCTCAACGACTCCAGGGAAGATCGGCGACAGCGCATGCTAGAGGCGACTATGGCTCGGCTTCGCAAGGAAGAGGAGGAACTGGAGAATAGTTGTGGAACGGGTACGACAAAATCCTAGATGAGATTGGGATTTTCGGAATTTAGGGACTCTTTTCAAGATATCCGATAGTGTAATGGACTGGGTGAGCTTCACGCATAGCCAGCCCCAAGTGGCGCAGTTTCTCCTCTTTGTACAATAAACTGAATTTCTCTTCTTCGTCATTTACAGTCGATCTTCTTCTGATCATCACTCTAAAGCGTATACCGTATCCAAGCTGAAGTGAATTAATGGGGGAGGTGATGTCGGCAACTAATCCGGCAACTAAATGCTGCTTTCAAACCCCGTCATGATATGACCACAAAAGGAGAATTTGAACCAACTCTTTTCTCAACCACTACTTAGCTACTATTCTTAAACGAGCACACAAACTATCGAACGCCATAGTTTTATTATGTCGACGCGTAGATCTGCTCAAGCCCTTACTCAAGGGAAGCTCACGTTCGGGGCAACCAAGCCAACCCGAATAACATCGAATGCCAAACCCAAGCAGGCAAAAACAACTTCAGCACGAAACAAGAAAGCTAGCAGCAGAGACGATATCACCAATCTTGACGACGTACATGTTCCGTCATCCTCTTCGGAAGATGAGTCCTTACTGAAGGCAGAGAGCTCGAAGAGGGCCAAGGATGCCGAGGAGCCTAAAAGGGCACCAAAGGCACGAAGCTCTGCGAAGTCAATCGGGGAGCGGGCCATACTGCTGCCAACGAACATCGCGACAGAGAACCTGGAACGGCCCACGCTGAAGGAGAGAGACCCAAAATATCGAAAACAATATGCTTTCGCCCGCGGAAAACTGAACAATCAACGGACAAGTACGTCCGGTATCCATGTTGTCGTCCCATCACTGTGGGGCTGATATACTTTATTCAGTCCATGCGGAGGGGGAAGGGATGGTACACACGATATTGAGGTGTTTCGACATGTCAGCCTCTTATCTCCTCGGTCACTTCCGTTGACTGATGTCATCCTTTGCATATGTAGGTCTTATGAATACGGACCTGTGGTGGGTGTTACCCGTCTGGAGCGCTGGATAAGGGCAGAAGCAATGGGATTGAACCCTCCGAAAGAGGTGTGCACCCGGTATATCTCCTATTTAAACACAGTTTAATAATCTTCTGTTCGCAGGTGAAGGATATCCTTATGACAAAGGAAGGAATAGAGAAGACAGAGTTCTGCCAGTCTGTGCTCTTCAATGAAGTCTGAGCTCCCAGCTAGTGGCATTCTACACTTGTGTGCCTGTCCCCGTCATACGAAAATTCCCCTCTCCCCTTTATTCTGTTTGGTTTGTATATCTTATATTTTTCTTGTACTATATCTGCTTTGCCTTGTCTTTGGCTCACTTGTTCTATCTATACTCCTTGTGTAACTCGTCTCAAGGATCAGTCGCGTGACCCTTGTGCCCTTTGGCGCTCCTGGATGGGCGATCTTATCGGCTGGTCACTAGCCCTAGTGGCGAGAGGTGTGTATTATCAATTACCGTCAGCGCAATTATAAATGTCCGAAGGGCGTGGCTGGTGGATTTCCTCTTAGGGCATGCGGCACCTTCCCGGACCATCAAAGTTGACTTTTTCTTTCTGCTGACTGGCTATTCCCTCTCTAGTGGTTCGAACATGTGAGGTCGGCTAGACTCCAACTAACGAAGAACTAACCCAATTGTAACTTGCATTTCCCTCCTGCACCCATGCTCAGGGCTGCATTGTTACCAAATTGAGCTATTTCAGGCCATGGACGCCATGGACAAGCGAATCTCGTGTCGCCGGATTGCATTCTTTTGGCAAGACGACACAACCAAAAACTCCGCGTCCGACCGACAGTTGATAAGGTCCCTGGTTCTTGGTGTTCGTCATGAAACCACTCGGGATGGGCAGAATGGACTGTTGGACGTAAACCGGTTGATCTGTTCCCCCTCTATACTGAACACCTACATATAGAAATCAATCATTGGGACACGTAGCCAGAGCCCCACAAACTGTGTCGTTTCATCCCCGCATATCCAACAAATTATTGTTGATACGCAATACTACATTCATGCCCATCAGCACTATTCAGACTTCAGATGTCGATGTTCTCATCATTGGAGCGGGTCCTGCTGGCCTTATGGCCTGCAACGCACTTGCAAGAGCGGGAATCACTGTACGAATCGTGGATAAACGGTTGGTTGCATGAGCTGTTCGCACAAACAAATGTTTCTATAACCTACCATATAGACCAGTCAAAGTCGCTGCTGGCCAGGCAGATGGGATTCAGCCGAGAACGATTGAAGTCCTTCAGGTGAGAGCATACCAATGCATCTTCAAAAGGGGATGCTAACGCATGAATTAGAGCTATGGTCTAGCAGAACGTCTACTCGCAGAAGCGAACCAGATGCACCAAGTCGTGAGTATACTTACTTTCAATAGGGGAACCCCGAAAGAACGACAGATCCTGATTACAAGGCATTTTACAATCCCAATCCCGAGACTGGTGGAATCGAGGTTTGCACATATATTGTCGAACACCAGCCGTTTCACCTGCTGACACGACGCTGTAGCTGACAGACCGGACGCCCGACGTCCAAGACGATTCAACACCATACCCATTTGAGGTCCCTTAATCAACGTTCCATCTTATGCTATGAGGTTGACATACGATCTTTAGGCGACTTTGCATCAGGGGGCAATTGAAGACATATTCTTGGATTCAATGAAGAGTCATGGAGTGGAAGTCAGCCGTCCCGTTATTCCGATGTCCATCCAGATTTCGCAGATAGAGAAAGACTCACAAGATCCTGATGCCCATCCCGTCCGCGTATGTTTCTGTCTCGATGTACCGATCTCACCATTAATGGGAGACCCCGGATAGGTGGTGCTCAAGCGGCTTGATGCGCTTGACGGCCAAACTGAGATGGAGATCGTACATGCGAAGTACGTGGTTGGAGCTGATGGTAGGTGTTAGCCCAGCTGCAATGGTTCATCTGGACTGAATTTTTGCTCAGGTGCTCATTCTTGGGTTAGAAAGACCTTAGGCATCGCCATGGAAGGCGAACAAACAGACTACGTCTGGGGTGTAGTCGACATGATACCTGACACCGATTTCCCAGATATTCGGAACAAAAGCGCAATTCACTCGAACCATGGATCTTGCATGTTAATACCTCGTGAAGGTAATAAGGTCAGGTTATATATCCAGTTGGGAAGTAGGGAAGGCATCGACGCCACGAATGGACGCATAGGCAAGGAACAGATGGGTCCAGAGAAGCTGCTCAATGTTAGTCGTATTTTCGGCACTACACACGTCGAATTTGATATGCTTGTCGACATCACCTTCAGGTCGCAAGGAAATCCATGGCACCTTACACTATTAGGCAGCCGAAAACAATTGACTGGTGGACTATCTACAGAAGTGCGTTGTCATTGCGATTCTATCTTCCTCTAGTTCTTGATGCTTCGACAGTCGGCCAGCGTGTTGCTGCCAGGTACTCAGTCGATGATCGCGTGTTCATCGCAGGAGATGCTTGTCATACACATTCACCCAAAGCAGGTACTTGTCATAAAACCTTAGGTTAACCTCCATGGGCTCATGCAAGGCAGGCCAGGGCATGAATGCCAGCATGAACGATACTCACAATCTTGGTCAGTCTCCTCGTGGATATAGTATTATATCATCATGACAGTACTTGCAGCATGGAAGTTGATTCATGTCATCAGGGGATGGGGAAATACTTCTCTTCTAAAAACTGTGAGTTTATGCATTCGGAGGCTATTACTATCACGCATTTCTAATGGCTATGCCGACATCTAGTATGAGCTAGAGAGAAGGAAATATGCCCAAGATTTGATCAGCTTCGACAAACAGTTTGCAAAGATGTTTTCTGGTAAAATACGAACTGTTGATGACAGCCTTGGCGGAATCTCTGCACAAGAATTTACGAAGTAAACATATACAACCTTATGATACTTTGGAACAATAGCGCTGATTCGCCTACTTTTGACATTCTAGTGCGTTTCATACGTTCGGCGGATTTACTAGTGGTATCGGTATCCGGTATCAGGAATCCAGCCTAGTACATGGCCGCCACCAAGAAATCGCCCCTGGCCTGATCATTGGCAAACGGCTCCCTGCTCAGCGGCTTATGCGCGCTGCAGATGGCCGGCCATTCGAGCTTCAAAACCTTTTGCCTGCGGACACACGCTTCAAAGTTCTCATCTTCACCGGCAACCTTCATATCACAAATCAAAGAGCCAATGTTACCAAGTTTGCAGCAGATATTGACGCCAACCATCACTTTTTGAAACCCTCTGGTGGCAACATTTCCACGATGTTCCATGTGCTGACCATTACTTCAAGACAGGGGAGCGTCCACTATACTGAGCTACCCGAGCTTCTGAGACCTCATTGGTCAAGGTATGTCCTCACTGCGCCACCATGGCCTATTGAGACAGAAGGTTAATCATTCTTGATAGTGTCTTCGTTGATAAACAGTCACGAACCCATGGCGGAGATGTATATATGAACTACGGAGTAGGGCCTGCTGGCGCCATCGTCGTTGTCCGTCCCGACGGTTACATTGGTTCAATGGCGCCTTTTGAACGGGTTGCCGATTTGGATGTATACTTTGATGGGTTCATGAGATAGCCATTAGTTCTATTCCCCGAAGGCAATTGGTTACACCTGGCGAGCAACAAATACGAATACAAATATGGTATAGCTATTAGGGTCATAACGTTACATCCCGGGTAATGCAAAAATACAATGAAAGCAATGCGACACTCCACCACTAGATCTGGTCGGTGTAGAAAAAAAAGGTCCATGCATCGATATCTATCTCTTCACTCTCTTGTAAAAGAGAACATAAGCCTCTTTAGTCTGTCAAAGTGTCAGAATAAAGGCTAACAGTTATATCTCAAAAGGCGTACCACAACTGGACTCGTCAGTCTTGTTATGTTGATATCACTGATACGATACCAGTCCCCACATGACTGCACATGGGCGGTGTCTGCAAAGGATAAGCAAACTGCAATGTTCGATACAAGCTCAAACTTACAGTGGCCTGAGTTGAGCTGCCCTTGATGATTGGTCACAGCATACAGTTCATACTTGTAGGGAGCAACCTGGGTTCTTGGGTCTGCACTGGAACCTCCGTTCATGTCATCAGGCATGTCAGGAGAAGCATGGAATTCCAAGTATTTCGTTGGACATTGGACAAAGGTGTCAATTTTGCCCGCGCTATTGCCACTGGTTTGAAATCTTTTCAAATGGATCACAAGGATGGGCGGCAGGCGGGCCAGGCTGAGGCGTTTTAGCGCAGTTCGTTTCGTCTTACATGTAGGGCAGTCCCTGATCACAGAATGTTTGAGACATTGTACTGATAGGCAACGGGAGAGAACTGACCAACGGTTATCTCCCTTCAATTCTTCTGGGCGGAAGAGACCATCTAGACAGTCCTGGAGCTGCACTGTCCCACGCGGAGGGATCGACACCTGCAGGATAGAGAATGTATCGTAAGTTGTCGAAGTCTATTTGACGGCTGATTAGCGTTCGGCTTGAAATATTTACGGCCTCCACGTACCCTCGAACAGATTGAGCATTGAAGGCGATTCTTGAATTGTCCTTGGAAGAGGTCGACAATAATGCTGTCATTTGAGCTTCGCCATTTGTCCCACTCCTCGTCAATCGCTCGACGGGGGTCGCGCATTTCCAATGCAAGCTCCTGCTCCGAGGTGAGCTGTGGTTCAGTAGGCTTGGTTAGAACACGATTCAAATCCTCGTGTATTTTGTCCAGGAGGAAGGTCAAGAACTCTTGAGAGTCGTGTTGGTTGAACCCTTCGTACTGTCTATCATATTGCCGTACCACCGTCTTCAGGATATGGCAAGAACGGTTAAAAGGTGCCGGTTAGCGTAAGGAAATGCTCACCAAGCAAGACGCAAGCCTGTTAGACACGTTTGATTTCCGCTCCGCCCACATGTCTTTCAACAACGTTTCAAAAGTTTTAGTGACTACGCCTTTTGTCCCAAAAGTGTTCAGCATGTTGATAGATTGCTCCCATGGGTGATCTATGAAACACAATGAGAAGGGCAACTAGCGTTAGACAGAGGAATTATAACATACCTTTGAAGAAGCTCATGAACGGCGCTGTTGCATAAAGACATTGCAACGTCGCGTTCATATAACACGTGTTCCCTAGGTTATTCAACCCGCATACTGGGCTTAGAGATTCTGACCAGTAGTACACATTGAACGCAGGACTAGCCTGATTTCTGAGAACTCTAGGAACTCCCAGTGGAAGCGGCGCGGACGGTGGCCGGGGCCGCGTATCTTGCCGTTCAAGTGCAGACGAGGCAGCTGGAGGAGGTGGCTGTAATATTGGCGGGTTTGAGAGGGTTGGGTAAGCGATTTGTGTGCGATTGCGAAGATCAGAAACCGCATCTTGCGATGGATCGTCATAGTCAGTACGTTTCCTTGAAAGTTGAGAAGGCTTTATTGGTGCTGCAGAGGGTATCGGTGTAAGTGTAGGATACGGGAATTGTCCTGATGAGAAGCCGCTGAAGGTAGAACTACTAGAAGGAGAGCTAAGTGGCTAAAATAATCTTAAAATCAATGGGATGAGTGGAGGGTTGTTAGGAGTCCTTACATTGTCGCTACTTTCTGTCATGTAGGAAGAAGTAGAGGAATGTCGCGCAATCGCAGGTCTGCGCGTAAGTCCTCCACTCAGAGGTAGGATATTTGTCGGATATGAAGCCTCAGTAGGAAACCTGGTTCAAATAAATACATGAGGTTTGATACAAGAGAGAGAATTTTCCCGGACCTTGAATGGCCAGAACCAAAGTCTAAGGATATATTCGATCGATGGAAGGGCGAGTTGCTGCTGGCAGCCTGCCCAGATCCATATGCTGGGCTGGAGATGGGAGGAGTAGCAAACCCATTAATATAAAATGGGTTGTTGGAGTTTATCCTGCTCAATGGTGGTGGTGGCGAGCCTATGGACGATGCAGCATCCGAAGTAACCGTACTCGCAATGTCGGTAGAACCTTTAGCACGCCACCACGCATTTAAACCGCCTACTAGCAGCATTGGCTGCCTCTTCAAAATTTTATTTTTGTCGGCGCGTGCTGTAGCAATGAGACGGTTCAGTATAGATAACGGCGTGTTACTAGCACCCAAGTTCTTGGAATTCTCGTCATAGAGCACAACTATTTCAAATTTGTCGCGGTTGGCAAATACACTCCTTTCTTCTGATGGCGTATTTTTCATGGCTTTTTCGAGCTCACTGAGCGTTATGCTGTGTGATGTTCTGAGTTCCAATTGACGCAAACGACCCATAAAACATACTTCTCATTCCGGAGTAATGAGGGTTCCACGCAGGCGATAGCAGCGCCCTGTATTTCGACAGCTTTAATTTCAAAGTCACGTCGGTTGCGCACATCGAGTAGAAGGATAGCATGGTGAACAGCATATTCACTCAGTTCTTCTGGAGTCGCAGTCGCCGATATCGGAATTAATGGTTTCGGGGTGGGTAGCTGTGAGACAGTTGAGGATGAGAGGATCGAGAAATTCGAGGGTTTTCGAGGTAAGGAGGGTTTAGTCGGAGATCCGGGCCGGCCAAAGAAGGTATTTGATGTACTTGGTGACTTTTCAATCGGGGTGGAAAGAGATATACTGTGGCGGAGTGTCTTTGACTGATCAGCTGAGGCTGTATCTGATGGCTCGTTTGCTTCAAGTTCCTCGATAGATGGAAAAGACTCCGTAAACGAAATGGTTGGCGAGGTGGGTGGAGATGGAGGACCAAGTGAAGAGGGCGAGACTAAAGTGCGCGGCGACGGGGGCGGTGGAGTAGACACGGGCAGCGATGAAGCCTGAATTGCCGGGG
>JABCKO010023891.1:0-20407 GCA_018855915.1 Tephrocybe sp. NHM501043
CCGCCGGCGAGGGCGGGGGGGGGGGGGGGGGGGGGGGGGGGGGGGCGGCCTGGTACGGGGGGGCCCCCGCAAAACTTATCACGCCATTATTCCCCCCCCCCCCTCCCCCCCCCCCCTGGGATAGGGATACTATTGGCTGGACACTCATGGCAATCTGAAAAATTTGAATCTGTTTTGTGGGCTCCGGGGCTCCATTGTTCATTGCAATTGTGTGGCTCTCGTTCTACTGCGCCTATGCCCTATGCCTAGTTTAGTTCTTTCTGTCGCCCCCCCCCCTCCTCCCGGCTCGCCAGGAAACATAAACCTGGACGCGGGGACACATGAGCGTGGAACGTGTTCGCTCTGAGGTCATTTGTGGCTCTGCCATAGCACGGGGGGAGGTTGCCGTTGTCCAATGCAATGTGCTTTCGAGGGTCTCAGCATTTCATTCATTCATTCATTCGTTCGTTCGTTCGTTGATTCATTTTGCCTGGGATGGGTGATCCCTCGCGCCCGGGCGGCGTCGAAAATGGTCAGAACCCGTTCAATAATGTGTGGCTTTGTGCTCCCTTGAATAAATGGTATATGTATGTGTTCTATTCCTAGATTCGGTTCCTTGATAAACCACCGTAGTTCTATTCCTGGATCCGTTTCCCTACTAAGCAGCATAGGTCTATTCCTGGATTCGTTCCTTGTTAAGCGTACATTCTACCCCCAGTTACTGTTACTTGTCGAAAACCTGTGTTTGAATTCGGAAAAAAAAAAACAAAAACGTCTTGTATCCGACTTGGCGCTCATCACGCCTATTTCTGTCGCCCGGCTTTCCAGGACGCAGGAGACATGAGCCTGGAACGCGTGTGATCCAGCCCTCCAGGCAAAATGATCACAACGCCGGCGCCGCTGTCGTCCCCGACCCTTCCTTCCTTCCTTTGCTACTTAAGTGTCTGCTTTTCTCTCTCCGTCGTGGGTTGACAGCGTGTGTGTGTACGGCACGGGCATGGGTTCCGGCTATCTCAGCATGGCATGACCTTGCCAATCGATACATATATGTGTGTATGCGCTATTCTGGGAACCGTGGAAGAGGGTCGGTGTTCTTCTTCCTTCGCGTGCCTCGACCCCGTGTTGCATCTCTATCATTGTATGTGTGTGTTGCATGTAAGTTGCGCACCGCCCCTCTCCAAACCCCGGTGTGTTGGGTGGTTTATATGTATGTACTTATGAGTTGTCATGATCGTGTTAGGTTACGTCCGTCCCTCCGTGCGTCAAGTACAGAACAGAGCCAGCCAGCCCCCTGCAGACATGGAAAATGAATGAATGTATATGTAGAAGAGATCGATCAACATGTAGAATTGTGGCTACTCGAGGGCTTGAGGGGATGACACACAGTTGACCCTGCGTCGTCGGAGCCTGCCTAACACCAGTGGGTTGGCAGCAGTTCTGTGATCGCGAGCGTGGGGGTCGGAGACCCGTGCCCACCCCAGATCGATACTGCCTGACCACTCAACATGCATACACAGCAGCCAACAGCGTTTGACATAGCCCTGGGCCGAGGGAGGTAAAGGAGAGGGCGAGTCTCGTGATTGATAGAGGGAGCAAGGTTCGAGGGTTCATCCACCATTAGTGGAGAGGACGTGCGACGGAGGAAGTTATTACAAGTACAAGTGAGCGCAGCGTGGTACATTGGAAGAAAGTTTGGACCCTCGAACTTTCGATCGACCCAAGCCCATGGGTGGGCACGAGAATAAGAACAAGCCAAGCTGGGGAAGGGCAGCCCACATTGACGGCGGCGGCGACGAGGAGGTGCTTGTGGTCATGAGGAATAAGCGCTTAGCTTCAATGACGAGCACAGGGTCCGAGATTTCAAGATCTTTCGAGAAATTTGGTTATTTGAAATTTGGTGAGGGGGGGAAAGGTGTGATGGATAGATGTATGTACATAGATATCATTGGGCACCCTGGGCCCTTTTGGATGGGATTGATGTCACAATATGTCAAGTTCTGGAATTGTGGAGGTTTATCGTGATCAACTTGAAGCTGGATCCTGGGGTTAGGTACAGTCGGGCATAGATCATGACCGGATGTGCGGAGCGGGCTGGCTGGATCAGAAAAAAAGAACAAGAACACAAGAACAAGAGACAGGATGGTTTGTTGAGCCCAGGTCCAAGCGAGCCCCATGTATAAATACACCGCCCACCCACACCTACACTCGGTGCACACATAAGTTCGCTATCACCAAGATTCAGAAGAAAACACCAAGTCGGCAGTCGACATATACCGTCACAAGGTGATCCAGCGCTCAGGTTGTGGCAATGTTCGATTGAAGCAAAACTCTCCTCAGAATCAAACAGCGGCCTTCGACGCCGGCCCCACCTCCGTGCGTTGTACAAGGAGTTCGTGGAAATGGACTTGTGGCACCAGGGGTCCACGCGGTGCTAAATTTAAGCCAGTATGATAGTGCAGGGATCAGGGATCAGGCATATGATGATCCCTGATGATCTCCGGATGTGTTTTTACTTACATAGGAGGGCATCCCGAAGCAGGGCTGCAGCGACAGACAGGGAGGGTGTGGATAGATGAATGCAGGGTGGGAGGGTATAAAAGTTCCCGGTGCGTGCCGGAGCAGGATCGTCTGTTCGAAAGCAGAGCACGTTGCCCTATAACGGTCCCTCGACCATGAACTATCGACCCAGAGCTTACAGCAGCATGCATATAATACATACATTGTGGAGATGAATATGGAGCTGGGTGTGATGTCTACTCCCGTTAGCGACCAATACCGATTGATAGTCGGTGACATGGACCAAAAGCAGCGAGTTTCCTTGACATCCCCAGAGAATTCAGAAGGTCAAAATCAGCTGCGTTGCGTTGCGTTGGGGTAGGCGAGGCGAACCCCATGGGCCACTTGAGGCCCATCGGTGCGATGGCCGTGGCCATGGGTCCGTGCGCGAACGTACATGATGATCAAATCCATTACAATGTGACCTGACAGACTGACTAGTGACAATGTGGTCAGTTGTGATCTTCTTCACTACCCTGTATCAATGTGAGTGCACGCGTACGAGTCGAAGTGACAGAGAAGCATAAAGGTCTTGTCTTGTGGGTTCGGTGAGAAGGAATTTTGTGGACGAGGGAACAAGGTGGGGCGTCAAGATCATTCATCAATGCACGCGGAATACGTGACTTGTGGTTGACGTGGTTGAGGTTTGTTGATGAGCACATCGGCCTGTCTTGCCAATTCTCAGATGGAGCAGGCAGTTGAGGCCGCAGATCGTCCGGTGGTGGTGATAAGATCTACCAAAATGTCGAGGTTGTTCCTCTTGCCAGGTCGAAAGTCTCCATAGCAGGCCAGCTCAAGTCGGCGTATATGCCAATGAAAACCAGATCTCACAGGGGTGTGAAAGATATAAATCACGGCTCGGCGATGATTCAGTGGCAGCTTTTGTTGCAGCGGAGGAAGAAGGATATAAAGCGTCTCTAACCACGGGAATCTCCGCATGTAGGAAAACCAGTGCGGCGCAAGAGGTTTTGAAGCTTAAACCAGGGAAAATCCAGCTGAGCACAGGGCCTCAAAATGGCATATCAGGGGCTGTCAGCGGTACTAGCTCTAATGAATGCAATACAAGGCTGTAGGGTACAGAAATCCTTAGTGGATCACTCTGAGATTGCGCCGGCGCAGACTGAGATACCATGTACCCGACCTTGTAGGTATGAACCCCGGGCGCCGGAGGCGGCGGACAGTGGACGGTAGGCATTCTCTGCACCTGCCACTCTCTGGATGGCCGAGTGCACTGAGCATGCATGCTGTGTTGATAAGGATAAGCTTTTCCAAGGAAACCAAGCCCAGGATAGTGCTGGCGTCGGCGCTATCCGAAGCAGGCTATTGAGGCGAAGAGAATAAGGAGGTATATAATGCTCTATAATCGATGATCGGTGAACACCATATGCGGAGGGCGTTCAGTCTGCCGAACAACGGAGGAGAGAGCTGCCGAAGGAGAGGAGATTGGTGCCAAGCGTATGTAGGGGGTGTGTACTTGTATAGGTATGTCCCAATTAGAGTCCCCCCAATAGACAGCGACTGTTAAGGTTGGAGCAACGGATGCTGGTGAGCTAGACAATGGGGCGAGGCATGCGCATGAGGGAGTAGAATGGAGACATCGTGATCCGGTGCGAGCACCGTGAACAATACATATAGTAGAAACAAATGCAGTTGCCCTCGGTCATCCTGGAGTCCTGTCCAAGAGATTCTGAAGGCCTCATCTGACGTTTTGGGATCGTCATGCCAAGCTTACTTACGCAGGCTTGAACGTCATGGAATTTTCGTTTTCTTACTTGACTCCGAGTTGAGGCTAGTCCAGCTTCATTAGGTGCTGCCAATGCGAAGACGAGATAACGAAGTGAAACGAACAAGTCACAGGAACGTGGTTGGCCAAGGCAGATGTGACAAAATTAGGAAGCCAAGCGGAGACCAAACACACTGGTAACCCCTTGATATCGACGTCGACGCTTAGCGCTTAACGTTTATACATAGTCGACGCCATGCCTTTCATTCATAATCTATAATATGCCGTACTGGAAGGTAGGCTATAAACTCGGTGACAGTGCCAAGGCGTGCTAAGCTTGAAGGAGCAGGCTGCTTGCCCAGAATAATAAATTCATGATATGTACTTGATGGATAGTCTAAGGAGCACTTGCATTGTGCTGTCAATAGATGAAACGCTAAGACAAGGCCAAGTTGTTGCGTTGGCTGAATCGACCAGCTGCAGATATATTTGATACTGGACACCAATTTAGATTCAATCGCCCAGCTGAGTGAATGAATGACCAGTTGATTGGTTACATAGTGTGCTGCAAAAGCCTGAGCTTGACTGCGCTTCTAAGATTACTGCCATGTTTGTGTCAAGAGAACGATCCCTTTGAGCAGCAAGAAAGCTCATCGTGGGGTCCAGTCCCACACTAGCGACGGCCCCGTATACGTGTGCACGTAGACAGTCTCGAGCCAAGTGACTGGCTTCATAATTTTATTACCACTGGTATAGCTTAGCAAGTCATACGGATGTGCATCTAAGATACTCAGAGAATAACAGCAGACGCTACCCAGCGTTGTCGCGTGTTAAAGAGACACATAGTTATCGCGTACCTAAAAACATATCGATGGCCATTAGGATCACCATCACTTGAAAGAAGCCATTATGCTCTAGCTTACACTGAAGGGGAGTCGAACCCCTGCCGCTTGCTGGACACATGGAAGGCAAGCATGATAACCGCTTCACCATCAGTGTAACAACTAACAACTCACTTTCCTTGAGTGAGTAAAAACGTTTTCTATACTGTCAAGGCATCAAAGAAACGTCATAAATGTTTTACCGTCCAGAATCAACTGACTATAGAAGAGAAATATTAATCTCTCAGAAGTCGTAAAGGTATGTGATGGTATACAATGATACCTAAGGTTGGAAATATTGAGCATTAGATAACGTGTGAGACACATGAAGTTGGCTAGACCGGGACTACGTCCCCTTTAACCTCCGTCTTTTTGGGGTCTTCGGATTGTGTGCTGGGGGAAGCAATATCCCGTACCGAAGGGAGCTCGTGGATGTTGGGTTGCGGGCCATGGTAGTATTTGTGCGCTCCAAAGATCCACCAAATTCTGTTTGTGTTTTGATCAGCATCGAAGCATGCAGGAAGATAAGGAATCGAAGGGTACCCTGATAGAATCAAAACGCCGAGTGTGATAACCTGGAATGACAAGTGTTAAAAATTATGACGAGCTTCGATTGTGTGGGCACACACCGAAGCATAGTTCATGTTATCCTTCGTGACGGGTTTATAAGTGGGGATGGAAAAGATGACGACAACGAAGAGGGTCCATAAAATACAGGTGGCATTGCAGAACTTGCCAAGGAATCCGTTGCCCATGTAAAAAGGGCCAGGCTTGAACATCACTTCGGGGTGGTTTTGATTGAGGCGCCGCAAAGCAATAGGAATGATATAGCTGAGGTCCAGCGCCATAGCGGTCAGAGAGAAAATGGCGTTGGCGGCGACAGGGCTGGCGAGATCAAGCAAGCCAGGCAGGATGCTCACGAATGTGCAGAGCCAGATAGAGCGCAGCGGAGTGAAAGTCTTTTTTGAAATATGTCCGAAATATCCACGATCAGGTAAACCTATGAAACGTCATAAATTGCGTAAAAAGGATCATCGAAAGTATCGTACCATTGTCACGGCTGAACGCATAGACAGTACGTGTAACAGCTTGTAGTGCAGTTTGAACGACGAAAAAGGCGGTCAGGCAAACGAAAGTCTACGCAAAGGGTGTTACAATTGTCATATTCGTGTAAAAGCAAAAGGCATACCCAGAGAATCAATGCACCAGTTTTGCCCATGCGCATGTACATAATCTGTCGGAGATGTCAGTGGTACCTTCTGCTTTAAAATGATACTCAAAGCACCTCAAGAAACGCAGAGTTCGATGGCCCCGGAAGGTTCTCACTGAGGATCCACAAGTAAGCTACGCACTCGCATGAGAATCGTAGAACGCACAGAGGTCCGGAGCACAGTACTACGACAACGTTCAATAGCCAGCCTATGAGGCCTGTTCCCAGGACTGTGATCTCGTTATGAACCAGGCGCTCGCGCGAATGCGACAACGGCGGTACTAACCAGCAATAAAGATAGCAGACGGGGCTACGATTTCAGGGGATTGAAATTACCAATTTTTCAACTTGATCTCGAGGCTGACATACCTGCATATGCTGCTCGGCGGACTTCCTCTCTGTATAATTAATTGAACTGTGGAAAATAACTATGCCGAGAAAGGCGGGACTTACGAAATATGTGCAGTCGCGTCGTAGTCCTGTTATATATTCAGCACATGCCCATCACCAAAACTTTGTCACTGACCGTCATCTAAACACATGGTTAGCTGATCGTATGGTATGGTTGGTTAATCATACGCACTGTCCACTGAACACTTAAAAGACCGAAAAGGAATGCTAGCCCAGTATTCCATCCTCCAGTTTGATTGATGATGCCAGCTGACCCAAATACGTAACTGGCAGGATGCATCTCAGATCGTGGGGTCGTTGAAAGCAAGACAATGATAATCACTAGAGAGGTAAATTCATGGCTCGTCAAGTAGGCACGATAGGAGAACAGCGAAAGAAACGCACAAAAAGTTGTTCCCAAGTTGACAAACACGAAACCTTTCGTCAGCATTGCCAGTTGGCGTGTCGCGAGTGAATTCTAGATGGAGATGAAACGAATTATCGACACTGATCTACTTGGTACGTACCAAAATTCCATGAACCACAAGGAGACCGGCAAATAGCCCCACTACTTTACCCTGAGTAACTTCAAAATCGCCTCCCTAAGAAAAAGGCAACAGGGAGAGGTCAGTTTTCGGAAGCTCCGCAGATAGATTGTGAAGTAAGTACCTTTCCAATCGCGACTGCGGCCCAAATCATGTTGGAAAGACCGAATTCGGTGGAGGAAACGCCGGCGATTTGACCTTTACAGGAAAATGACCTTAGTGTGGAGAGAAATGTCAGAATAGCGCATTATTATTCACCAAGAATGTTAAGCCAGCCAACCACCCAGCCGATCTGTACATTTGCGTCAGTTTCACTCTGCAAGATGTGCGAGGGCTCGTACCCTTGCACGATATGCCTTAGGTGTTAACCGAGCGGAAGCCGTGTAGCTATAAGTGATTTGGTTAAAAGAACAATGACAATGATATGATACCGCAACGTACAGGCCTCCACATGTAGGGTATGCACTGACGATCTCAGCAATGCTCGCACCGAGTGTAAAACACATTGTCGCTCCCAAAATCCAGCACCAAGTCACCTGCAGAGAGGATAATGTTCATAAAGATAAGATGCATGTTCAATAAAGCCGGGCGCACAGATGCAGGACCACCAAGGAGAAGCGGTGTGTTGAATGTGGTCGCAATACTGGAGCAAAGGCCCTGTGAAGTAGGTTCAGTATCACAGGCAATCATACACGATTGTGAACTTACCATGATGCTAAACGCGAAGCTTATCTATGTTGTAGAGTGCCTCTGAGACCAACAGAATTGACATGAGAGAAGTTACATACTGTCGCTAAGTTTGAAAACTCTCTTTTAAACGAGGGCTTATAGCCCAGGGCCAAGAGTTCCTTATCATCGTCGGCACTGTTGGTGAGCGAGGGAGTGGGGGAAGGAGCCATGTTTTTGCAAAGCGAAAAGAAGGAGATGCTGATAGGGCGGTCTTCTCGTTGGAGCAACCTATCACTTCCGCTGACTTCGCAGAGTGCGTCGAGGACTCCAAGTACTACTCGTTGAGGACACCTGAGGAAGGAACTTGAAGGACAAAAAAAAAGCCTTCGTTCAAGGTTTCAAAGGCTAATGTTAATTTCTTTTGATAGGCGCCATGTGGTGATATTTTTCCCGAGCAATTGAATTGATACCCGGATACATTTCATCATATGCAGGGTCACTTAGGGAGGACTACATGTACTGGAACACAGGAGAGTCTTAGAGAACAGGATGATTCCTTCGACAGTAAGCAAAGGGCGCTTATGAGGCCTATGGACCTTCGCAATAATTATGACTGTTAACTCTCCCGATTGACCACGATGGGAAAATCAAAATATTTTGGCTAATTTTGTCTGCTGAACATTCTCCAGGGGTCAGGACATGGGAGATATAAATAAGGCACCAATGATATACATAGGTCGAATCAAGTCGTACAATTGTGCTTTATTGAAAATTTGACAAGATAACGTATCATGAAACAGCGACTCCGTGAACATAGCGTTCAGCGTACATATGGGGAGGATATAGAGTGCGTAGAGTTCTTCAGAGGAGAGCATGGGGGGAGCAATAAAGCAACAAAGAAAGCAAAGGTAATAATTCATGTGAAAAAAGGGTGAAGATCAATGTCCATATGCAACGCCTGCATGATACGATATGCGCGTGGATTGAAGCTGGTCGGCCGAGATGAGAGAAAGGTTAAGTTCAGGCGGGTGCTGGGAGCAGACTTCTCCTCTTCTGATTTTTGGAGGTTACGTCCACATTCTCCTTCTCATCTTGCTCGGACAGACTGGAAATTGGGCTTTGGATCGTCTGACGTAGAGTCGTCTTCGTTTTACTCTGAGGTTGACCTTTATCGAGGGACGCAATGCGCCGTTGCACTGATACCACTGATGATGGCGTTGCTGGCTTGGCAGAAGACGACCGTGAGAGCGATGATACGCGTGGGGCGGAGGTGGGCGTGAGAGAAGAACGAGCTTTTGGAGGAGGGCCCATGGAGCCTTCTACGCGCTTAGACGCAGTAATAGTGGACGCAGTTCCATTGGGGCGAACACTCTTGCCAAGTGCAGAGATCTTGATGGCCGAGGCGGGTGTTGCGACACTTGTGCGTGTTCGATCCTTGCCAACTGTGCTTCCAGCATCTGACGTGGTGGAGGGAGGGCGGGATATACTGGGCGTGCTGAAGACGGACGAGTCGCGACGGCTGATGGCTGCGCGTGAAGCCGGTGCTGGAGTTGCGCCGCCTGTCCCACGTACTCCGAGGTTCCGTTTGATCTAGATTTACTACGATGACGACGATGTTCATTGTCAGAAAGAGATAATGACTTACGAGTTCCAATTCCATCTGCTTGGAATCCAAGGCTGTGTTCATGCCTTCAAGGTCTTCCTTGTCCCGCTGATGCTGCTTGTTAAGCTGCACAAGCTTCACCTCCTTGTCTGCACTTTCTTGTTGCAACACCTGGATCTTCCTCCGTTGACGCTCGACCTCTTCTTTGAGAGCGGCGACCTTGTCCAGCGACGTTTTCATTTCGATGTCCACGGTAACCTGCTGGCGTACCAAATTCTCCAGTTGAGCTCGAGCTTCACCCTCTCGGGTTGATACATCTTGAAGAGCGCGTTCAAGTTCATCGGTAGCGTGTGTGTGTTCCTGACAGAGTTTGGTCATCTCCTCACGGAGCTCCTCTACCTCGGCTTCTCGCTGCATTGCTTGCTCTGAGTATCCAGTGTCTTCTTCGTCACGTTGGCGGAGCTTCTCCTCAAGGCGGCCTACATTCTCTTGCGAGAACTGTCGTTCTTGGTCAAGTTGCGAGATGCGATTCTCGTATTCCTGTAGAGTGCGTGCAAGGCCTTCGGAGTGCTCACGTTCTTGCTGGAGTTGGTCTTCAAGCTATAAAGACAGATGATATACGAGTCTGCGAGGGAAGAAAAACGAACGATAGATACCTGTATCTTCTCCTTCTCCAGCTCTTCCTTATGATCCCACACCTCTTGAAGCTGAGCTTTGAGATCAACTTTTTTACTCTCGTTGTCGTCCCGGATAGTCTCCATGTTGACGATAGTTTCTCTGAGTTTGTCAATGTCATGGTGCAGGGCGTCGCGTTCTGATTCTAAGCCCGCAACCTTCACCTCCAGTTCGGCAAACTTCTCAGATGCCTTCTCCGAATGCTCCCACTGAGCGTCCAACTCTGCCTTCAGCACGTTGAATTCTTCATCCCGTGTGTGGAGTTGAAGGGCTTTGTTTTCGAGGTTGGCTTCCAAGTCGGATTTCTCTGCCTCAAGATGGTGCACCTGGTCGGTGAGTCTGCCCCTCTCTTCATCCCAATTGAACTCTGCGAGGCGATGCATCTTTTGTTCCTCCTCGTTCTTTGCCTGATGTTCCACCAACATCTTCTGCAACTCCCTATCGTCGATCACGCAGCTCGAGCTCCCGAGCTGCTCCATCTGCTCCTTCGTCTCGCGGATCCCAGTTTTTAGCATTCGTTCGCTCTCATCGCGAGTCCACAGAGACTTCTTGAGCTGTTGGACGTCGTCGCAGCGTTCCTTGACTAGTTTCTCGAGCGTCTCCACCTCCTCCCTCAAAACCTGCTCTTTTTTCATCCACTCGGACTTCTCCCTCTCTAGCACAGATATCTGTCGATGCAGCATCCGAAGTGCCTCACCGCTTGCTTCGTCCATGATGCTCCGCTCCATGCTGCTTTGCCGCGAACCTTCCACCTCATCTTCTAGATACCGGCAGGTCTTCTCCAGTTCCTGGACTTTCTTCTTCCAGGTCCGAAGTATGCTCCTCCTCTTGACATCCTCCTTCTCCACGTCGCTCAACTTCTTGCCCAAGATTTCGACTAGTTCGTCGCGCGATAGGAGATCATTCTCGTACTGCTGGCAAAGCTCGGTCTGCAGAGCCAGCTGAGTCTGGAGGGAGAAGATGATGCTGTCCTCCTTCGAGGTCTTACGGGCATGGCGAGGGGCGCCTGGTGGGGGAGTAATGGGTATCAAGGTTTGAGGGGTATAATATGTAGTCGCATTGGCACGGAAGGGGTCAGGCTGTTCTGGGGCGTTGGGCTGAATCATCACAATATCCTGCGAAGACTCGTCATTGATAACATTGGGTGGGGACTGAATCATGGACTGGAAGACAGTGTCGCTCAACGCACGGCTGCGACTCTGGGAAGCATGAGATTCAGGTGCATCTTTGTCGAAGAGTGACTTCTTGAGATTTGTAGAAGAAAACGCGAAGGAAGAGTCTGGAGAAGATGCAGCGGCAGTGGGGGTGTTAGTCCTAAGGGACTGGAATGCTGTCTGGCCCAAGCTGAAGGAATGGCTTCGGTCGTGAACACCAGATGGAATGCCGGACGACTTCTCCTGGGAGTGAAAGATAGTTTCATCAAGAGCAGTCGGGGTTGAAGCTTTGTCGGGCGTTACATCGGCAGGAACATCGGTAGCTTTTCCTTTTCCTTTGTCCTTGTAAGGAGTCGATGTATACGCGGAGGAAGGCCCTGAATTGCCGTGGCCGTCGTCGGTCAACGACATATCAACACCACTGTCCAGTGTAGGTTCGGGCACCTCAAATCCCAACCCGGGTGGTATGTGTGGAAAGTCAAGAGTCTGGGATACATTGAAGATGTCATCGAACTCTGGAGGTGGGATACGAGGCAAAGCATTAGTAGACTCGATGAACTGAGCTTGATCTTTTGCTTCTTTCACAGGAGGGGTATCAGCGCTACTCAAAGGCGAGAAAACTTCTGCCACGGTCGGTCGAGCCACTTTAGGGCTCGATGCACGAGTTACGGGGAATGTACCGGAAAATGGTGGGCTAGCTGGAAACTTATCGGAGGGCCGTTGAGAAGAAGCTGAGGAAGGCCCATCAAAAGATTGTGGAACGGATTGGAAGTCGGTCTCAACGGATTGGGCCTCCATGGATTGATCCGGGCTGATGACCTTGTACGCATCTCGAGAGAAGAACCGTACATTCTGGCCTGTACCGGGCGTCTTGGGATCGCGGAGGATTGACCGGACCGAACCAAAGTGCACGTCACCTGACGGAGTCATGGGTGATGGTCCGTTCGAAGGAGAGGCATCTGTCACTGGGTTGTTGGAGCGTAACATATCCAACGACGGCCGGCGCATAACGATAGTCCCAGCGCTGATTGTAGAGGTTTGACGAGCTCCTTCGTCTTTCGAGGGTCGTAACATATCGAAAGAAGATCTGCGTATAGGTGCCGAGCGCACAGGTTCATTAGATACTTTGGATAGTGAAGCTTGAGAATCTAGACGATCTTGTTATCGCAACGATACCTAAATCCATAAAATGCCAACTTACTGTTGTTGTTACCAGAAAATGGGGCCTTTATCTTCTTCGGTTGGCCAATCATTGGCGATGGTGCACGTGTAGAGTCACTGTCCTCTCTCAACGGCGCCTTGGACAGTCGCTTAAACATGTTCCGTTTCATGCTCCTTGTCGGTGACGGTGGTGGACTAGGACTCGAAATATGCTCAGAACTGCCACGGAAAACAGATAAATTGGGGTGCTGGTCAAAGACTTTAGACAAAACATTGTCGTGCGACGTTTGAGATGACGACGAGGGCTCAGGGGGATCTTCATGTGCCACACGAGGCTTTAGGACATTGCTGAGTTTAGCCCACATGAGAGGCAGCTTTCAGCGTTGCACCGGTCAGTCTGATGGAGAGAGAGCGGGCCTTGGTGGCCACAGAACGAGGTAACAGTTCAAAAGTGTCTGACAACCAATTTTCAACCAAAGACGCGTTCATCATGTGACCGAGTTTGATCATTCTCCACCATCACAACCACCACCACATGGGACATACTTACAAGTCAGCTGCCGACTTCCTGATGCATCATCTCTGATGTTAACTGCAAAAGATTTGAAATAATTCCTCCAGTTACTAATACTTACCTCCGCTGGTGTTTGACAGTTTTGTACAACTGGAATACAGCAGTTCCCGTGTCAACTCACGTTTTACAATAGCTCAGCTTGGCTCGCACATGTTGAACTCCTTCTACGGAGTATGCGCCGCATGTCGCATTTCCAATGTATGCTGGTATGGAGGCATACAAAACGAGCTTCAGTGGCATGAATATCTAGAATAATGCAAATGCTACATTGCATCGATATTGGAAAGAAGCGTTAGGAATATTACAAATACACCATTATTGTTTCTCCCTCAACCGCCTCTGACTTCTTGCCTGGAACGAGGCATACCTGGTTCTCAGTAACAACTCGGATATTTTAGGTCATGAAAGTGAAGTGTCTATGTGATTAGGGATGATGAGCGCGCTACATGTCCTGGAAGAACCCGAGCTACAAGAGGTGTCGCTGGCAAGTAAATCATATGACGATGGGCCCAAGCACAACAAACGAATTTCGCCGCGGACAGTACGTTGCTTTCAAGACATACACCGGGCAGGATGTGTTCTGATTCATGGTAGGTGTGCGTGTATGTCGGAAAGATAGGCCATTAATCCAGAAGACAAGATATCATGAGCCTAGCGTTTTCAACAGACACACCATCCGGATGGTCCGTGGTGGCCTTCTTGATGATTCCGACAGGGAGTGAAGATATTGGTTGGGAAGCTTGGCTACCACTGTGTAAGTACTGAGTACTAATCCATTGGGCTTAGGCATATCAAGTTACAAGCACTGTCCACATACCTTTGTGGTCAAGTTGGACCTGTCGTCTTCCTCCTGACACCTTCCTCATCTTCCTGATAATACAAAACATACGGGTGCCACCTACATATCGGAATCCAGGGAAAGGGGTGCTGTTCTATAATCCTCGACGTCAGCTTGAAGGTATCCACAGGGGATTGCGCGATTATCTTTGTGAATCGACTCTCTTCTAGCTTCTTCTAGTCTCATCGCCAAGAATATGCATGCCGCGGTCGCCGCTGCGGTGAATCAGTGCTCTGGTCCGCAAAGGACTGAGTAGAGATCATATCAGGTCAGGCCAGCGTAGATGGAAGCACGCTCGTTCGTTCATTGGTGCGCGTCACACAGGAACGTTCCTGAGTCCAGCCGAATTCCGTTGTGTAGCTCTTTTATCCGTTCTATAACCGAAACCTCCGACGACCAAGAATAAAGCTATCGCAGTTCAAAGTCTCTGCAAGTCATGAAGTGGGCTTTATTTAATTGTAATTGGAGCCTGAAGTGCCGCAAATGGTTGCTCGTGGGCCGACAGCACTTGCGGCTCCCTGTTAAAATAAATGTTTGACGAATTGGCAAGCATGACGACACGAAACCCATATGTGTAATCGATCTCCGATAGATTGATTATCTACTCAGCCACCTTATAAAGCCTTTCAGTCTGATTCAGTCTCCAAACTTCTCTCCCACCACTCACATTTTTCATCATCAACATGGTTCGTTCTCCCTATTCCCTCGTTGATACCCTCAGCTGATGTTCCTGTAGGTCAAAGTCGGTATCAATGGGTACGTTTTACAGTTTCTCGGCTTACTCGATCGTGTCATCTGATCGGCATGGCTCTCCTTCAGATTCGGTGAGCAGATGTTTACATCCTTAGAGCAACAATTTGCTAACAGAGTATAGGTCGTATTGGCCGTATCGTGCTCCGTAATGCTCTCCAAAACAAGGAGATCGAGGTCGTTGCCGTGAACGAGTGAGCCGCTTTTTGCCAAGATGTAATTCAGATGTCTCAAGCGCGTTTGCAGCCCCTTCATCGATCTCGAGTACATGGTACGCGCCTTTTTATAAGCTGACTATCAGTCGATCTCAGCGTGGATCTCCAGGTCTACATGTTCAAGTATGATTCCGTGCACGGACGCTTCAACGGAAGCGTTGAGGCCAAGGATGGCAAGCTTTACGTTGAGGGCAAGGCCATCTCTGTCTTCGGCGAGAAGGCGCCTGAAGATATCAAATGGGGATCCGTCGGTGCTGAGTACATCGTCGAGTCTACTGTAAGTTTACCGATCCTTTTTTCTTTTTTTTTTTTTGGTTTGAGGCGGAAAAACTGAAAACAATATTTAGGGTGTCTTCACCACTGTTGAAAAGTACGCGTTATCTCCGAAGTCGTCCCGATTACTTGTGACTCATTATCTACTTCTCAGGGCCGGACTCCATTTGAAGGGTGGTGCCAAGAAGGTTATCATTTCTGCTCCTTCGGCCGATGCTCCCATGTTCGTTGTCGGTGTCAACCTTGACAAATACGATTCTAAATACACCGTCGTGCGTATTATCGATGACTCTCGGCTATGGAATTGTGCCTGATCTATTTTTATTCATCCCTTTGCTCGAAATTTGTTTCGTCTCAACAGATCTCCAACGCATCCTGCACCACTAACTGCCTTGCGCCCCTCGCCAAGGTCATCCATGACAAATATGGCATCGTTGAGGGCTTGATGAGCACTATCCACGCCACCACTGCTACACAGAAAACCGTCGATGGTCCCTCCCACAAGGACTGGCGTGGCGGACGTGCCGTCAACAACAACATCATCCCCTCGTCCACTGGTGCCGCTAAGGCCGTTGGCAAGGTCATCCCTAGCCTTAACGGCAAGCTCACGTAAGTTTTGATACCTTTCCTTCTTTGAAGTTTTGTGTTTACCCTCGGGATAGTGGTCTCTCTTTCCGTGTCCCCACCATCGATGTCTCCGTTGTCGATCTCGTCGTCCGCCTCGAGAAGGACGCCACCTACGAGGACATCAAGACTACCATCAAGGAGGCTGCCAACGGTCCCCTCAAGGGCATTCTTGAGTACACTGACGATGCTCTCGTCTCTGCTGACTTCGTCGGCCACGATGCCTCCTCGATCTTCGACGCTTCCGCAGGCATCCAGCTCAACTCCAAATTCGTCAAGCTCATCTCCTGGTACGACAATGAGTGGGGCTACTCCCGCCGTGTCTGCGATCTCCTCGTCTTTGCTGCCCAGCAGGACGCCAAGCAACAGTAGATATCATTTCCTACTTATCTTCTTTGCTTTTGCGCGTATTTTTGAACTCCTTTTGAGTTCTTCCTATACTTCTCGTTTGTTTGCTGGGGAAAACATTGGCTGATGCGCGGGTCGAAGGAAGCAACGCTTGTAAAAACGCCAGCTGATCAGAACTGGCCTTTCCCTTCCTGGTAGACGCCTTTCGCCCCAATTTTACCGTACTCAACACCAATAGACATCGTGTACAAATATAAAAAGAAACTTTCGGTATACATATTTGACTTTGCAAATACCAACTGCGATAGTGTTAACGCCACTGATCTGTGCTGTGCAACAACTCAATGAGAGATGCAACTGAGAGCTGAGAACAATCGTCTGATCTCTTAGTTATTGCGTCGCATGCGTTTTTTTATTGGTTTTGCGGCGATGTCTGAGTGGTATTTAGTGATAGGCACACCGAAAATGAACGCCTTGGGGAGGTCGTTGGGGAGGTCCTGTATCCAATTCAGAAAATAATAGTTTAAGGAGTACCAGTTTTTAATTCACGGTGACCGAGACAGGCGTGCGTGAGATGACAAGGGAGATGACGAGGTTTCGAGCAGACGAGCGAGGTTTGCGGGAGAAAACTGTGAGTATTCTGATCTGAACAATTCTCAAGCCGAGCTTCTGAAGGGGGGGCCAAGCTGAGCTAACTACGAGGACAGTGGTGGATGCAATAGTAGTGATAGAATGTAGAATGTAGTCGTAGCGACATAGCGATGGTCGGTGGGCGATCAAACGCTGTGCGTAACGTAAGGATCTGAGTTTACGCGCGAAACTGCGAGCACAGTGTGAGACAATAAGGGCTCAGTCCATCAGTTTAGGGCTACCCTAGAAGCTCATTATCCTACACATGAAAAAGACTACTAATATGAATTAGTGCAAAATGGACACACCCGGAATTGAACCGGGGACCGCCCGCAGACAGCAACAAATGCTAAGCGGGCGTGATAACCAACTACACCATGTGCCCTTGAATGCAGCATCTGCCCGTTACGTTTGTATCGACATGTTAGATATGTGAAGCGCCACAACCCTAGGATTGGGGAGGCGAAGCAGTACTGGGTATGTTGAAGGTTGTTTGACCCAGCGCCACAATTGATACACACTCGGACCCACCACCACCCACGTCACATATCAGATATATACATAGACATGTGATAGATAAGTTTGCACTTGTGGATGATGATATCTTCCTTATGAAGCTTATCGAGTGCAAATACATATATTCTTGAACATCTCTGATTGATTCATTCCACTGTGCATTTACCCAGCTGCATCAGGGTCATAGATATGACTGTGTATTAGTTGAAAATGGCAAGCTGTATCATCACCCACACACCATTGGCAATGTACCATTAGCTATTGGTATATTGCCACCCCATTATTAATAGCACAGGACACTGAAACATAGCCCAAGAAACATAGTATATATTATAGCTACATACAGTTTGTTGTAGCTAGAGAAATCTACCTTCCTATTCTCCAACTGATTATGGGCCCTGCCTGCAACTAAAAGCACATCCCACCACTCCTTGACACCTGAACCTCACATCATGCCATTTCTAGTATGTCATCCAATGGATCATCCTTGCTGCATCAAATTGATACCCTGAAGGGTGCTGAAAATTATGCTGTATGGAAAATCAAGATGCTTGACATCTTGACAGACCTGGACTTAATAGATTATGTTGATTGCACTAAACTGCCACCTGAACTCCCATGAGATGCACCAAGCCCTGATTCAGCATATGTAACCACATAGAAACAGATGTATCAAGATGCTTTATCCACCATCTGTTTACATGTTGGGGATGCACCACTTGTGTATGTGGCTGGCTCAAAAATGTTGAAGGAAATCTGGGACACCCTGAAATTGATGTATGAGGCACGTGGCCCAATAGGGATTGTGACAGTGTACCAGAAATTATTCTGGGCACAATGCAACAATGGCAGCAATATCAAGGAGCATATTCAGATGCTCTGAGGACTTGTAGAAGAACTGGCAGCTCTTGGGTCAAAAATTGATGATGAAGAATTCAGCATAACATTGCTTATATCATTACCAGATTCTTGGGACCCCTTCATCTCAGCAATTGATACTGCCACTCTGAAGGAAAGCCATAAATTAATTGTGCATGTCCTTGAGGAGGAACACTGCATCAAATTGTGCACCAGAGGCAATACAGCACTAGCTGCAAAGTATAACCCCAATGTTATGTGTTACAACTGTAACAGGAAGAGACACATTGCTAGCAACTGTTGAGACAAGAAATCAGACAGTAACTACAAGGGAAGAGGCAAAGGGAAGGGAAAACATTGGAAAAATACCTCAAAATCAGACAATGGTCATCAAGCATCTGCTGACAATGACTACTCATTTGTCTCCATCCCTACTACCACTCCCAACACTGCTCTGGTTGTTGCTCCCACACCCCATTCAATTCTCACTAATAGCACATGCACATCCCACATTTTCAAGGATCATGCCTGGTTCTCATCATATATGGAAACTCCTGGACACCAGATCAATGGATTTGGATCTACAGTAGGATTAAGATAAGGAACCATCAAACTCCTTTGCAAAGTTGGCAAGGAGTCAATTCCATTAACCCTCAAAGATGTAGTCCATGCACCATCAGCCCCATTTAATCTAGTTTCCATTAGATGGATGACAGATGCCAATTTCACCCTTTCTTTTGAGGGAAATTCCCTTCATGTGTATGCCCCTGGATCAAAATGCAAAATCATCTGAGCAACAAAATCAGGATGCCTCTACAGTCTTGATGCATCAGCCATAACTTCACAGAAAGATATTGCTTTAGCTGCACATACCTGAGACAAATGGCACTGGATTTTCAGGCATATACACATGCCAGCAGTGAAGTTACTACAGAAGGAGAACATAGTGCAGGGGATGAAGGCCATTGACTAAGAGAGTGGACACTAATGTGAGGCTTGCATTCAAGCCAAGCAGCATGTCATATCTTTCCCCAAGGAGTCCAGACTTAATTTTAATGAGATTGGGGAAATGACATCAATTGATCTCTGGGGACCAGCCCAAACTACAGTATTTGTGGTATCAGATATTACATGGGCCTCACAGATAGCAAAGCATGCCATACTGTGGTATACTTTCTTAAGGACAAAACTGACAACTCCACTGTTGCTTCACTGGAGAAGTATCAGATGCATGTTAAAACTCAAACAGGCAAAGACTTAAAGTCTATCTGTTTTGATCAGGGGAAGGAATTCCTCAATGATGAAATCTGTGCCTGGTGTGCTAAAAATGGAGTTAATATCTGAACAACTGCACCCAGATCTTCTGAAGAGAATGGGATCATGGAACATGTCAATCATACTCTTGTTGAACATGCACATGCCATGCTCATTCAACACAAATTGCCAAAGTCCTTATAGCCCAAAGCTGTATCCTATGCTGCATTTCTTAAAAACTATTCTCCCACACATGCTCTTAGTACTATCACACCTGAGAAAGTCTGGACAGGGAAGAAACCAGATGTTTCTTGACTACAAGAGTGGGGGACACCTTGCTAGGTCCTTCATGAAGGAGCAAACTTGTTCAAATTGGACTTAAAACCATAGAAAATGATGTTTATGGGACTCTTTGATGAAACCCATGCCTGGCAATACTATAACCCCAAAACATATAAAGTTCTGACATCTCAGAACATTGTTTTCATACCCAAGACTGCACCTGAGGCTACTCAAGTCTTTGACCCTCTGCAGCTCAAGGGGGAGAATGTATCTGTTGGTGAGCCAGCACAGGATCAAAAGTCTCTCATTTCCACTTCTGCTCCAACTCCAGCCATTTCCACTCCAAACCAACCCATAGCCCAAAGAGCAAAGTCTGCTTGCATGGATGCATCAGAACCTGTTAACTATCAAGTCCTTAATAATCCTGCTGCACATCCATCAAAGGCATCAATATTATCTGTCAAAGATGACACAACTGCCATGATTGCTGATGTTCCTGATATTGTACTCCCTCAGTGCTGAGCATGGAGAACCCACCAATACCCAAGAAGCATTGGACAGCACTATGTAGAAGGAGTCAATGCAAATAAAGGTAAAACAGGCATCAGGGGTTGGTAGGGGGTGTAGGGGTTTTGTTCTGTTCTTATTGTGTTAACAGTCATTGTAAGATGGTATGTAGGCTTTCAGGAGGTCACATCA
>JABCKO010023892.1:0-20331 GCA_018855915.1 Tephrocybe sp. NHM501043
ATATACTCTGAATATTTTTTAATCGTCTAGGACTCCTGCCACCTCTGTCACAGAGTGCCAGGCAAGGTGCGGCTACTTGGCCATCTGAGGTACCATCACAAAATAAACCTTGACCCAGGTCAGCAACTGTACTTGCATATATTCTCTGCAACTTGAAGGGAACTGGGCAATCAAGCACGTGGCTTCAAATCATGCCACAGCTCCTGGAGGGCCAAGTCTCCTTTAACAGCCTCCATTGACAAGATGATTGAGAGGTACTAGTTTCAATACCTGAGTTTGAGTGGTGGTATTGCTAGAGACAACATATCAACTCAGTAATGCACTCAATGGTGTGCAGTGAACTGAGGTATGGCTGTGTCAAAAAAAAAAACATATTTAGGGTAATGGTAAGCAAACACACTTGATACATGTGACTAGACATGTAGAGGACACGTTGACTCTATACTTTGACAACTAGGACTGCTAACACAGACAACTTGGAAATAATTTTCAGGCCAAATTGGGCTTATCACTAACCTCAAAGACTTGCAGAAGACATTGCATAGTGGAGTGATCACCCTTCATGATGGTGAGGACCTGGATAACATTTTTAGGCCGAAGCCATGATCTTTGACAAGCAAATACCCACTCAATTGCAACATGTGAGAGCTGGCAAATAAGGTTGAGCTTTTTATTTCAGTCAACAAACTTATTCTAGTGTTCTTTGTCAATTCACGACCTTGCTAGACTTATTAAGGGTCTGTTAACTCTGTAGTAATAACATATTCTAATTTCATGCTTCTGTATTATGTTAATATATGACTATCATCACTATTAATGCCATATATATGTATGTGTGGATGTTGATCTTGAACCCCTTCACAATCCAATATATGGAATGTATAGCTGACTCAAGTCTCCATTCTCAATCAGAATTGCTGAGATTAACACACAGCATAGATATGACAGGTACTTCCATATTGGACTAGTGTTAAACATTGATTGATGAGAGTTGCCTCCATGGTTCATGTCAAGTTCATGCTTGACTGCTAGTAAAGTACCATACCTGCTTGCTATATTCGAAAATACACTTCTTTGATCATGCCGCATTCATGTCACACCCAAAACCCTGCCACAACAGGTGTTAAGCTAGACTGCTGGAGTTCTAATTTCCATTTCTCTTGTACTTGTGGCTATGTAGTCTTAGATGCTGTCCTTTTCACAGCATCTGTTTGACTGAATCTGGTCCATCATTTCCTAATTCAGTAACAAAACACCAAATGCTGTGAGTTGGCTGTAAGCTCTTTTTTTACAATATTGGTCTACAACACAGGGGACCAAGAGGGGTATGTACCTCAGAGAAGGTGGTCAGAAGCTCATCTTTGTTCCAATAGTCCCTTGGGCATATTATCTTGATCCCAGTAGAATACCCACTGAGCATGATACACCACATCTTATAAGTATACATCTCAAATCAGTAACAGCGGATGCACACTGCAAATATGACGACTCCCCTCCAGCAATTTCAATGTGTCTTTTCTGCCTACATCACAGAGCTCACTACATTAGCCTTGCTTTTCAGTCTGTTACTTAGATGTGCTGGCTATTTGAACCTAATTCACACCCAAGATCCACAGGAGCATCTGTTCCTCTTTTCATCCATGCCATTTTGAGACTTTGGTATGGATGGTTTTCTATGCTTGGAGGATGGATATTAATAACTGGCCCACAGAAAGTGCGGGCTACACTCATTTGCCAGTAAAATGATGCTGCTTGTCTGCAACATGAATATGGTCTTGCTTTCCATGTTCTTTGCAACCACTTTTGCTATGGTCATCATAGAATTTCAAGCAGCAATCTCACATATTGATGTTTTGTTTAATAACAAGATCATTCCTGTCAATTGAGGTTATCTTGTGCTTGTCACAATGTCAATGTGGCCAGAGCAATTGCTAGTCATATTAAGTGATACTATTGCAATCTGGAGGGCCTGGGTTCTATGGCAAGAACCATGATGGATCATATTTCTTCCCATCATCTTACTACTGGGCTTGGTTGGTATGCCTGTTTCCCAAATGTACTTCTCACATTAACTTTGGAATGCTTCACAGGCCTTTCTATATGGTGTCTTGTTGAAAATGGAAGATTATCCTCATAGGCAGCATCATCAAATGAGGCTGCAATCAACATTGGTATTGGAGTGCTGCCAATGTACTTGCTGACCCTATTTCTGCCAGTCTCAGCATCTGCAAACAGAGTAGTGACACTTTTGATTGCTTTAAAGTTCTGGTAAGATTCATAGATTGACTGCCCAGAATCAAAATAAAATGCTACCTTTCATAGGCTGCACAAAACAGCCACCAAGATTTTGCACCACAGATCCTGTTCTGCAGTTGAGAAGGTTCTCGTTCATCTTATAGAGTCTGGCATAGTTTATTGCGCACTTCAAGTATGACCTCCTATCACATATTTGCATGGAATCTTTGTTAATGCTTGAACAGATTGTGAATGTGCTTCTCATTTACATTGGTGGTTTTAACAGTGCCACAGGTAAAGTAATAGGCTGCCTCTATCTCATCACAACTGTGAGTGGCTTTCACGAGTGAACATTTCTTAGTAATGCAAACTTCTTTGTCCCAGGCAATCTACTCATTGATGGTCATAGAGAGAGCAATAAATACTCAGAATCATGGCAAAGTAGTCATCATGTCCTGGCACAGCCTCAGCCAAACAATGGCACCATGTCAAATGGCTACAAATGTTGTTACAGGTGAGAGAGTGCAAGGCTCAGGTGGGGTGAGAGCACATGTTGTGCAGAGGCCTCCAAAAATGCTTCTTACTCTTGGAACCTGCCTTTATAACAAGGAATACTTGTTGTTCAGTAGTTATAGGCCAACCCAAACTTTGCACAACAGGAGAAACACCAGTTTGGTTTTATCATGCCTAAATACAACTTCATAAATAAATCCACTACTTGTATGATTTGGCCTTCTGTGGTGATGGAGAGGGAGAGATAATGTTCACAGCACTGAATTGACACTTGCATAGAGTCACTGGCCTTTGGTTAGCAGGAGGCACCAGGATGTGCATGTTCAGAACATTGGCAATGTATATGTCACATGCCCAAAATTTGCCCCATGCTGGGATAGGCCAGTATTTAAGAAGATTGAAATGAACTTGAACAAGAGCCTCCTCAAGATATGATTTGTAGCAACCAGATCCAAGCAACTTGCTATGCATATCAAAAACAGGCAGGAGTATGACTTGGTGTGTGTCAATTGTCTCCTGCAAGGCCTCTTTTACAGCATCAAAGTGAGCAGGCCAGTTTGCAATCTTGTGCTCATCAGGAATATCTGTATATATATAATGAGCAACATTTCCAGATTTTCAATATAAACAAATCTTCACTGTAAGTGTCCTGCCTTTTGTATGTACTGACTGTTATTTGTTGATGGATTTGCTTTAATTGCTTTAACAGGTAATTCAGCAATATCCATCCCTAAAGCCACTGCTGATCAATCACAGAACAAGAGAAAAAGTTGTAGAAAAGACATAGCATTTAGTAGAACTTTCTAGTCACATTTGTATAATAGTATATAAGTGAATTTAATAGGGGCCCAACTCCTTGTGAGTTTAGACTGTAGTGGCCTAACAGCCCATGTGATAGCTCTAGCCTTACCTGAAACATCAACACAAACTCACTGAGCTACACATCTCTGATCACTTCATCTTATCTTATCATAATGTCAATATCCAACATCAATTCCCTACTGAATAGTGTGCCAAAACTGGGAACATAGAAGAATGATGGCACAACAGTAACCTATCATGACTGGAAATTTGCTGTGTCTATGATACTACATCATGCAGGTTATTGGGAAGCCTTGTCCAAGCCAAAGCTATTCACACAAGAAGGACAGAAGGAATTGAGCTCTACATCAATGGCTATGAGTTTTGCAGCTGTCTGCATGATATGATTGATGTAATCATTGATCAAGTGTTCTGGATCATGATTAGCCCCATAAAACTGGCACATCAGTGCAATATAGTTTGCATGGCTGTTCTTCTCATACACAGCACTGAGTTTCTTCCATGTATCTGCTCCATCCTTGGAGTCTAGAATATATTGATATTGACTTGAATCAATTGTCAAACCAATTGCCATTAAAGCTTCTTCTGCCCTTGTCTCCTAGGACAAGTCAATTATAGATGTCTTAATTATGAATCTTGACAAGTCATGGTCCAACATGGCTACTACACTCAGTGCTGCTGTAGGCATCCTGAACATACTGGCAGGCATCATTGGTGCTTTGATTGATGAAGAAGGAAGGAGGCCAGCCACTCCAGGCATGATTTTGGATCATGCATTAATTGCATGCTGTGATGCATGGAATTGGACACAAAAACAATATTGCCCAGAAATTACCTGCTATACATGTGGGAAGAGTGGACATTTAGCTTGGAACTGCCAACAGAAGAAGGAGGACAGCCAACATAGTAGCTAAAGATTATGCTTTTTAGATTTCCAAGGTGTGATCATCCTTGATAGTGGATTCCAGAGGCAGGGAGAGCTCTGATGATATAGTTTCTGGAGCCACAGAGAGCTCTGAAGGGTTTCTGAGGCCACAAAAAGCCTTGACAAACATTTTATCTTGATATTTTACCAGATTAAGGGTGAGTGTTGATAGATTTGCTTTAATGGGTAATCTGGCAATATCCATTTCTGAAGCTGATGCCAATTGATCACAGAAAAAGAGAGGAAGTTGTAGAAAAGACATAGCATTTAGTAGAACTTTCTAGTTACATTTGTATAATAATATATAAATGAATTTAATAGAAACCCAACTCCTTGTGAGCTTGGACCATAATGGCCTAACAGCCCATGTGATAGCTCTAGCCTTATCCAAAACATCAACATCACCTTGCTTTAGCTAGGTCTCTTCAGGTCATTTACCTTCCTTATATGGGCAAATTTCTGCCAGCTCCATTTTTAACAATGACAAATATCTCCCTTAAATGGCACAAGCTGAATTATATAAGTCATCATCACAATGGTACTTTAGGTGAGCAGGAGCAGGATTATGTAAATCATCATTGCAATGGTGATTTAGGTAAGCAGGACATATAATATTGACTTGTGCTTTGAATTAAACAATAGATATGTGATGAATGTATGGATTTGGATGTCCTGCCTGCTATTGTGTTCACAATGCATAACATTTACAAAAAAAGTTGTTCCCAAACATGGGACTAGAACCAGGTATTGCTTTATTTAGGCCAGCAATGGCCCATTCCTGGCCACATATGGTTTTAGTCTCATATCAGTGACTTTTTTGTAGATGAAGGTGCTACATAACTACTATTATCACACTAAATAATTTACAAATGGGGTTGAGATTGATAGCCAGCAGTAGTCATGTTGGGAGGTGAATGATTGTATCACTGACATTGGGGTAGTTCAGATTATAATATACCCCAACCAATATGCCATTTGGAGCAATCAGCCTAAAGCTAGACATTCTCAACCTTATTGTTCCATGCCATCTCAGCAACACCTCCATGATTTTTTGTGTGATGCTACATTGCCAGGCATGCCTCTCTACATGGTGCCCTGATATTACAAGTTATATATGAAATTGCTTGCAGATGATGCTCCATTATCATAATACATGGTGAGACACCTCCTTGATGCAGCAAGGCCTGGTTATAGGCCTGGTTAGGAGTGACCAGATTAGTTTGAGTAGTTTGAGTAGTGAACAAAGAGGCCATAAGCACAAGAATTGATGGTTCAACACTTTCAGTAGTGAGTATCCATTTTCTCTGTTTGTTGAATAATTTACTCCTTTCCACACCATAAAGCAACCCATGTCCATCTGAACATGACCAACAGCTAAAATGTTTGTTAGGTGTAGATCTTCATATTTTGGATATCCACAGTCTCTCATTATTGATATCCAGTGCTTCATGGTGCCATGGGAAATTAGTATGTTTACATCATAGGGTTAGTCAGATATTTGAAGCTGGATTCAAGGATTAAGTAGGGACCATGCTACAGACACAGCTATTCCTCCACCTGTTTCTGCAAAACCTCTCCATACATTTTACTGTCCAGCTTTACTGAGAAATCTCCTGAGAATCTGAGAAATTCTATGCTTGACAAATTGCCACATAATGCCCTAGTATTCAGCATTGCAATGGAAGAAAGAAACTATATCAAACCACCTCCAATATTCCATAACAGTTGAGGAATAACACAGGGTTTTGCCATTTTAATTTCCACAGCCCCTGGAGGGTGTAATGTATCATGGAATTATCAATTTTCATATCAGAAGTCATATAAAAGTGTTTTCACTATATCTCAGTCAAATCTTGTCCAAATTAGATGATCCAGGACTTTTTGGAAAGCAAATCTATCTGCATACTGTACCCTTGGACCTGCAGGTATAGCCATAGTGATTTTCTTTCCAACAAGTCCTGATTATCCAATCTGGACAAGATTTGACTGAGATATAATGAAAACACTTTTACATGACTTCTGATATTAAAATTGATAATTTCATGACACATTACACCCTTCAGGGGCCTGGTAATTAAAATGAAAAAAAGCCATGTTATTCCCTAATGACAGCCATACAAATTTCCTGAAGTGAGAATGCAAGCACCATTGTTGTTGAGACTTGCAAAATAGCAGTTGGCTCATTTGTCTTCCAATGTGGTGTGGGTGGGTAAAATAGAGGTGCACAGGACATGATGGTATAAAGACTTTGCAGCACAGTACTGCATTCAAATTTTTTAGCTTCTACCATCATCAGAGATAAACAACTCTGACTTAGTTCAATAACTTTTTTTTGATGAACCTATTTGATGTGAGCAAAACTGAAACATTGATGTTTTCTCATGCCTTTGAATGACTGCATGTATTTTGGGCAATTCAATTGAGGATGTATTGCAGGTTCTCAAGGAATTTTCTGCTTGTTTCACAATCAAGATGACTCTGGCCTACACTTTTGGTTCATGGTATTGAATATTGCACAGTTAAGTTAGCCAGAAGTGAATCACCTCTCTGTTAAGAATCTTTTTAAACTTTACCTATAGGGAAAACCAGATCATGAACTTCTCATCAGGTGTGTCACCATTGACCTTTATGGAAGAAGGTCAAGTGTGTACAGAAATTATTGATTATGTCACCTCACAATCAAAGGTTTTGATGGTGAAAACAAATTGGTTGTTTGCCTGTCATGCAAATAAGGGTGAGAGGATAGATGCAGTGTGGACATACCAGGAAATTGGGAAGCATTGAGTGTTTTAATTGAGCAGTGTAATAGTTAAGTCAGTGATCCAAACAGATAGCTCAGACTTCATATGCACCTCAAAAAGAGTGGTGAGTGCCATGCTGACTGCTTCAGTTTTTATTTGAATATTCCCCTAAAGATTGGCTATGCATATGTCAATGATGACAATAAGCCCATCATCAAGTTCTTCTGAAGAATATGCATATATTGCTACTGATGTCAAGTGCATTTCCCATTGTATAATATTGTGAAAATCTTAGACAAATAATATTTGATATTCATCATGATGTTAAAAATGCTTTAACAATGCTACTATATCAACAAACCCCTCAGCCCAGCCCATCCCACTATTAGCAGCCAGTGCACCATTGTGATCTCAATATTGTTCCTTGTTACTCCTGGCTTCTGCAAGTTCCCCTTCTGTTGCATCTGCACCACTATTTCCTGCTTCTACTTGATCCAAATAAATTGCAGGAAATGGCTTTTGAGGGCCTTCCATAGCTCTGTTCCATTCTTTACAATGACAATACACCTGTTGACCTTTCTGAAGGCAAGAATGCTGTCAACAGCATGTGCCCCAACACTCCACCACTTCATATACAAACACAGTAAAAAAAGCCATACTAGATGAGTTCAAGATTTACAGAGAGACTATTAAGAAGAATTTTCCTGGCATCTGGGTACTGCCATGCAAGTTGTCTTGAGAAGCAATGGAGGGAGTTTGCTAGATGTAGTGTCTGAATCTAGAGCCATATCAGCTCTGAAGCTGTTCAAAGGATATTGAAGAGCAGATGGGAGCTGTCTAGGAAAAAGAAGGTGAAGCTTGCCAGATGTGAGAGGGTGACAAAGCTGGAGCACCTTGTACTTCAGAAGGTGTGCAAGAGGATGGAAGAAAAATTGCTCACTCCAACCACAATGAGCTTTTCATGTAAAGTGTCATTGCACAAGAAACCACTCTTTTCCTGCTCCTGAATAGCCTTGGAGACAATTTGGTGAATTTACTTGATAGCCCATAGTTTCTTGATCATGGCAGAGGTTGGAAACCAGGGAACAATGATGGTAGAAAGTGTTGTGTCATTATTGAGCATGTCATACAAGGTCCCTTGTATCTCAGTTCTGTTTTTCCCTTCTGGAGCAAGAACAATCCCCACTGGGCCAAAACTCCATTGTGTGGAGGAAAACAAGATGATTGTTGCTGGGATGGCAACCACTAGTTGTTGACTTGTGACTGTGAGACAGCATCATGGCAATCACCAAACAGGTTTCATTTTGAACATAGAAGAACCCTTGTCAAGCAATGGAATGACCATATTTTTCAATACATATAATCTGTTGAAGGTGGATTAGGTGTTGGCATGTGATGCCCTCCAATCCTAACAAGTACATATACAAACTATATACATAGTTCACATCTGTAAATTTTCCTTACCACTACTAATATACCATGTATATTGTATCTCATATTCTTGTGTTTATCTCATGTTTATTGCACTATGTACATCTCTTGTGGGCCTTTTTTGGCTTTCTGTGTTCTCTCATTTGTTTTTGCTTCAATACAATTATTAGGGAACAACTGGATATCTTAACAGAAAATGGGTACAACATATGACTGGTGGGTTAAGCTTTGAGGAGATCTGAGGAAATGGGAACATCAAGGAGTATTGTGGTATATCCAGATCCCAGCCAGAAACAGGATGAATCCAGTCAGTCCTTTGCTAGAATGGGAAACAGTTGAAAGCAAGTTGGAAGGCTTGAGCTTTGCAAACATGACATCAAAAATTTAAAAAAAGCATAGACATAATGCTGCACATGCTGTCATCATTGTAATAAGGTCTGTTTGAACTTGGTCCATATTCCAAGTTTTGGACAACACTCTTTTGGCATCTGTTTACCTAGTCATCATGATCAAGAATGCAAGACCACAACTCTTCTGTACAATTCTCCTTCACCTAATGTTGGATGAGTTGATTTCAGTTGCTCTGAATTTGAATCTCAGAATATGTGCAAGGTGTACAGATGGCCTAGACAAGCTCAAGGTCATTAGTAGAAGAGATAGTCAAGTTTAATGGTAAGTTGACAATCTAGCTGCAAACAATAACTCTGCTGTTGGCTTACCACTGATAGGTTATCCTACTTTTTCTCTCTTTTGACATTGAAATCTAATCTGTTCAACTAGTTGTTCAAGTTTCTTAATATTACAATAGCTCTTGCTGTCTAAAGTTCAATGTAACTACATGTCAACATATTCTCAATAAAACAAGTTCTCTTAGGGTTGCTGTTACAATGTTATGATTCTGATATTTACCTCCACTAAATACTTAGCTAAAGCCACTTCAGAAAGAGCATTAATAGATGTTAATCAGAGATTTGAACAAAGTTCAAGAATAACCTTTGACATTGGCCCAGATGAAACAATGGGAATGTTTTAATTCTGCCTTCATGTCTCTGTGCTCACATCTGACATTCTTGGCTTTAATCAAGTATTTCTCATTGATGATTGTATGAGTATATACCCCATGACATCCCATTCTATTAAAAGCTACATATAAAAAAAGAGTATGATTATGATAAGTTAGATCTAGATCTCCCATACATACTTATCAACATTTTTATGTCTTGCTCAATTGCTACCACATCAAAAAACACAACTATTGATATCCTGGTACCACTGGTATGGACTTTGACTATCACCACTGTATGTCATCCAATCTCTTTTATCCATGGGTTGAATGTATGTTGACTAAATTCCTTGCTCCCAGGTCAGTTGGCAGCTCCATAACCACTTGCTCATGTGTGCCTGGAAGGATAGCAAAACTCCAAAAGTCTCTCTACTGGTTAACAAATAGAAGATGCTTATGTTCCTATGGTGGATCTATCTAATGAGACATCCTCCCAACAAGAATTCCAAACACAGGATGTTGCTACAGAGCTTGTCATTCAAGCCTTTTACTCATTGGATCAATCTATTAATGGTGTATCTTTGCAAGATAATCAGTGCAGAAGCTGCCAAGTTGCTGTTCTACCTATGAGTAGACTTTATTTTGCTCTACTATAAGATTGATGAGTTTTACCAATCACAACCCCTGATGATCATGTCAATCATGCTGGATTTGCAGTTTGTGCTTACATGCATTGACTTCTGGGCTTGTTCTAATGTCTTCTGTTGACAGATTATGTTCAAGGACTTATCACCAAATGCAGATGATTGCCCTAGTCAGTATTTTGACTTGTAAGGAATACAATGTTCCCATGTTGATTGTATATTTATCAATTTTGCATAAGAGCTGTGACTGTTATTTGCATGAGGGATGGTGTAGCACCTAGCACCTAGTTTAATATAGTTAACATCCAAGGTAACATAGTAAAAGTGTTGCTTCATTTCTTCTACATTGTAACAGCTGATTCTATTCTTAAAAACATATATAGGCTGGGTCTCCCCAAGACTTTCAAGTATTTCTATTACTTCACAATTCAAAATGACACCCAATTATATAAGTTATTAAAAGGTTCACACTTCCTCAGATTACAACTGCTTTTGACCTTTCCAGCCTCATCTCTGATGAATAACTTTGTTGGCTTTAATCTTGCTGTCACTTAGTGGCTTATTCTGCATCTCCTATGAATACTACATGGATGATCTCTGGGATGAATCATTTGACATTGGCATTGGCCAGCTGATTGACTTCATCTCACTTGGTGACCATGGGACATACAAGTATCATATATGGAATCCAGGCTAGGATCCAGATTTTACTGGGGATGAGATCAAGGGTGTCTTCATCATCACAACATTCATAAATTAGGTTACCAATAATTTTGTGACTAATCTGGAGATGGAATTCTCTAATTCAATAGTGAAACAGCTTCTGCTCAAGTGTAAGCAGATTGATCATTTCAGATATAGAGGCTGAATGTCCAACCCTCAGGCCAATGGTGTTACCTTTGAGATAAGATGGCAATCTAAGGTCAAGTATCCTGACTCTCCTATTGTCCCTATGGTACAATTGTGATGGGATATGAATTAATACTACTATTTATACTCAAGGACAGCATTGTTTGAGGCTTCAAACATCTACAATGTCATACATTGAAAGTTCTTTATTTATATATCTCATGATAATGAGGTTGTACCCATGACAGAAGGCTTCAATAACACACTGTTCTTGCCAGGCAAGGTTATCACACCAGGTTTTGATCCCATTATCAGGCAACCTGGAAAAATACAGAAAGGAACTCCATACTTTATGATGGGTGCAAATACAGAAAATGAGGAGGAAGGCATTATTTTCCCAAAGGACTTTGTTGTTCCCTGGAGAAGAGCATATTTTTTTTGTTTTCTTCCTTTTGATATTAGCAGAGATGATACAAGGCATGAACAATGTATCTGTATGCATATCTACCTTTTAGCACCACAAAAGTTTGATTTTCACACATATGGATCCAGAAAGATTGAATAATAGCCATTGGGATTAAGCACTGTCACTATATATAAATAGACTACTCAACTAAGTCATGTACTTTGTCTCTTGCTATGGAGACGATGGATACTATCAATAGCAGGGACTAATTGTTGCCAGTTGAGGTCTAAAACATAATGACTCTACTATTATATCAAGCAATGATGCAAGTTCTGCCCATCTATGTGCAAATGCAATGCAAAAGAAGAGAACCAAGTGCTTAGGTATGAGTTGAGGACTAAATTAAACTTTTCATTTCTGGTGTCAATGGTTACTCTCCTCTATTCCATCAAACACAACAAGGATTAGCTAGAGAAATACCATAAAGAAACTGGACAAAAGTATTCTGATAAATATGGATCAAAACACTCCACATATTTCTGGAGAAATAGCCAAGAAATACTTTAAGTGTTTGGCTGTTTCTGGAGAAATACCAGTAGAAAAACTTCAAAGTTTTTTTTGAAAGAAACATGAACAAAAAATTTAAAATTTATATATTAGAAATACTTGTTAGAAATCATGTAACATGTTTCTAACTTGTTTTTTCTCAGGAAACACTTGAACTATCCTGAAGTGGATGTACGGAACTTTACCAGGCACAGGCTGTATGAGAAAGGAGATTTGATTGAATTGTGATTATTGTAAGATGGTGCAAATATTCTATGATAACATTGTCAGATTACCATGGTTGAAGGAGTATGCATGGTGAAAAGCATAGGATATGAGTTGTATTAAATATAGTGAAGAAATGTGAAGATGTGCTTTGCAGATAGAGGTGGATATCAATATTTCCATGGACAGGTGTGCAAAGATGCAGGTTGCAGAAGGATGATCAGAATAAGAATGCTCTAAGCACAGTATAAAACAGCAGGAGGGACCAAGGGAGTGTCATATTTAAACTCTAACACACCATGCTGGTTAGTTAGTTGGTCTCTTCAAGGTTGAGATGGATGATTCAACCTCCCAGAATTTTTTTGGAGTTATTAGTGCAGTAATCAGTATATACATCCTATTTCTGCTCAGATTGCACTCAATTTAAACCATTGCAATGAAATTTTGATTGACTGTGATTATTCCCAAATATGGAAAGTCTCCTAATCCCATATCTCAATTAGTCAATTGTCAGTCAACCAGTTATTGCTTTCTCAAGTCAATATCAAGCTGCATCATTACAGCTTCCTCTGACCTAGCTGTAGCTGTAAGTGTCATTATGCATCATTCACATGTAATTAACATTGATTAAAACTCTTTCTCAGTATGCAATCTGCCCGGACTGTGGCACAAAAGCAAACCTCAAGTCAATATTTCTAGTATCATTTCATATGTGTCAATTTAGAAGTTGCACCTCGCAGCTGGATATGCGATGCATGCTCTGCCATTGTCAGGAGGTCAAGGCATTAGGTAAACTCATGACATCATCCTTCAGCTATCAGTTTCCTTATTTAGTAATGTGCCTGATTATGTAGTTAGTTAGTCCAATACTTGCCATTCGACCCCATATCAATTTCCAAAACCGACACCCCCTTAGGAGGGATGAAAAAGAAGGGTAGGTATTGAGATAGAGTTTGGTAATCAACGACTCTTAAGCCTTGGGTCCACAGAATATTGTGTTGGGCCCAATGTTGAGGCGTGAAAAGTTGGCAGCACGCCTTTTTCTGGTGCCCCCATCTTTGGGACTATGCACACAAGTTTTATTCCTTCCCCTCTTGTTTCTCGCTGAGGCAGAGGCCATCACTATTGGCCGCAGGTATGGGGCTTTGGGCTTCACCCACCCTCCTATAAAAAATAATATACGCTGATCGAGTCTGTAGATGCTCGGATTCTGAGATCAGAACAAACTCCATAGGTAACGTGCTGCGAGAGCCTTACCACCACTGGTCCTTTCAATGGTGAGATTGTCTCGTCGGAGATACAATACCATTGTCCTCCTGACAATACATGTGCTGTATCTAGCAAATCATCAGTAATTTCATAGTATTCACGTAGAAAAGGTTTACAATGGCCTCCATTATAGTAGCCTCCGAGGATGTCCCCCTCATAATTGACGACCGCATAAAGCTCGTACCTTAAAAGTTCAACGTAGGTTGGTTGGCCTGGTAAATTATGGTTGTCAACGAAGTCCAAAAATTTGGTGGAGCAATCAATCAAGGTCTCGGACTTGGTTATACGCCCATCTTGTACGGTGAATCGTTGTAGCTGAACAGCGAGGATGGATGGCGCACGGGAAAAGGTAGTGCGCCTTATTGTTTTACGTTCCCTTCTACATGCAGGACAGTTCCTTATATCACAATGTAAGAAGCGAAATGGTAAGGGTCATGATAAAAGTGCTCACCAATACTCGCCAGTTCTCATGGGCCCGAACAATTTTCGAAAAGAATCTTCAATCTTGGCAGTACTAGTCGTGTGATAAGCAGGAATCGGTAACTTCATAGTGGTGAATTCCGTAAACGTTGTTAAAGTCTAGTGGGTGTAGTGTGTGATCAATCTGACACAATATCACTTCACTTGCTCACCGCCCCGCAGAACACGCATTGCAATTCAACCTTGAACTGCCCCCCAAAAAGGTCCTTAATTGCAGAACTCCATTCGTAGGATTGAGTGGCCTGTATTTCTGGTGCCATCAATTGAATTGACAGTGTTCTGCTTTCGGCCATATGTTCGTGCATCAACTTGAGTAGGAATATAAGGAACTCTTGCGCATCATGCCATCGATTAATGCCATAGATTGGCCCTTGATGTTTTCGTAAGACCTCCTGTTTCATACGTAACCCACAATAAGATATGTGCCAGCCCACTGATATTGAAGTCTTACTATACAACTCAGGAGCCTGACCCGCAAGTCTAAATCCCTTTGTAGCCACATCCCTTTCAATAATAGTTTAAACTCTGCCGTTCCTGGCATCATCAGGCGTTCATTGTATGAATCATCTACAAGGAAGTAAAGCTTTAGGTGGTGTATTTTCAGTTAAAGGAAGTGCAGCATACCCACAACGGAGCTCATGAATGGTACAGTGGCATAAAGGCATTGTAATGTCGCATTTACATAGGATGTGTTACCCAGGTTAGGCAACCTACAGAATCCATTATGGGATCCCGACCAGTGATGAAGATGTGCCGCAGTGAACTGCATACCGGGAGTAGCTGGGCCTGTGAGGTGATAGTCTAGGAGATGTGGAGATGCTATGGACGCGCTATGTTCCATGGCTGACGGAAAGGTATTTTTCAAGATGAGATACAAAGATTGAACGTTAGCTACTGCTCCAAAGGGCTTGCTCATTTGACGTCGAAAGTCTGCGGGCCGAACAGTCTTATCACTGGACGCGTCTCGCAGATCAGGAACGTGGCGGAGAAGGGCCAGCTGTTGAACGACCAAGGTGGCAGATGGACGACAGGAGGGTTGTTCTTGCCAACACCGTTCCATGCACGACCACAGATTGTCGTTCAGTCCCCATTCGGTCCAAGGTGGGCTTAAGGCTTTGGGACGCGGTGGCCGAGCACCAGACTTCACAGCTACGACCACGGCAAAATCGTTAATGACGTGAGCAAAGGGAATTTCTCCAGTGAATATCTTTGCGCCTGTGTGGGTACATGACATAGACAGGGACCTAAAACGACGTACCTCATAGCAAACACATCCCCAGGCATAAATATCGCTTGCCTCGCTATTTTTTGTACCACCCTCAGATGTCTCCATAGCAAACAGCTCGGGTGCTTGCCATCGATACGTGCCACCCTCTGAAGAGCACGCGGATTGCGAAGTCCAAGCGAGAATCTCCGGATCTGATATCGATGCAATTCCAAAATCAGCCAGCCGTGCTCGCCCGATATTGTCTACAAGGACGTTTGGCTAGAGTAATGATGAATGTAGTACGCGAAGGGTGAAAAGAACGATCCACGCACACTCTTCAAATCCCCGTGGATGATCGCATTATGATGCAAATATGCTAGGCCTTTCGCGACGTCAACAGCCTATCTCAGCATTGCATGAGTGGGAGAATGTCGCGGAGACATGTCCTACCAGTGGTATCCGAGTAACTTCTGGATTGACCTTCAGATACGTAGCTATGTCGCCGTTCTCCATCCATTGCGATACTATAGAGATCTTTTTACGAAATCGAAAGATGCCAAAAATGGATAGTATATTGGGATGAGATAATTGTCCCCATAGTATTGCCTCTTTGGAAATTTTCTGTAAACGATGAAATTACATTGTGAAGCCATAGTATTTGTGAACACCAACAAACCTTCAAAACATGTTCTATCTGACTTTTCTGATAGAGACGAATCGATTTGATGCATACTACTTGACCTTGAAATTGCCCCTGGAAAATATCCGCGAATCCTCCAGCAGCGACGGGATCCTCATCAATGTGATTAATGTTCTCGAGCTCATAGCAGGCGGGGTAAAGTCCATGTCTTGTTGAAATTCTTTGCATGGCTACAATGAGCTTTTTCCGAAGGCCAGAGTCAAGGTCGCGGGCATCGAGAATCTACCTATGGCATGAGTGTAGCACTTGAGCGAAACATCACATGCAACCCGCCTGCTGAAAGCTATCCAGAAGAGTCTGTGCCTCCTCCGATTGACATTCCAAGAGTTTTCGATAGTGCTGTTTGTCCTGAAGTACCGAGTTCAATTGAGCAAACAGAGGCAATGGACTGGTTTGTCTCGTCAGCGCTAGAGGAAAGGTTAGAGCACCAATCAACATACTCCTGCCCAGCACTGTTCATGGTACCTTGAAATAAAAAGGAGTAATTAGCAGGGAAGTTAGGGGGAGAGAAGGCTCTAGGAGAGAGGTAACACGGGTGATCAACGTATTGGAGTGTGGGGGATAGCGACAAGCACAGCCAACACGCGCTTCGCTCCTCGGTAACACCGCATGCTAAAAGATTGGCGCCCAGAGACAAGCCCAGCCTGGAATAGTGCTTAAAAATTTCGGACCGGCTTCCTCAACTATACACTCGTGAATTCTGTGAATCCACTCAGACTGAGACGTTCACACAAAGTGCAGAGAATGATACTTTTTGATATACTCAGATCTTGTGATGCCCATCCACCATAACTGAGAATGAAGGATAGTGGTCCTGGGGCGACCTACGTTCTCTCTTGTACATGAATCTTCATCAACAAAATTTAAACAAAATTTATGTAAACATGGAAGAAACTGAGAAAGGTGGGGACGTGACCGTTGTCTCATGTCTCACGTGAGATGCCACATAAATCTTGCCATTCGGTGATACGCGCCGAAAGAGCGTGAGCAAGAGGCATTGACCCAAAATGGCAGAAAACTCCATCCCGAAATGTTACTATGTTACTATTAATGATATCTACCTACGCTACAAAGTAGCTATGGACACAGTGTAAACTGAGCCACGATAGACCTAGACTGAGGATAATTGAATTGAAAACTTAAATAAGGGAGGTAGCATCAAAACCCCCGGTGGGGAAAGCTTGCCATCACTAGCGGGCGAAACACAGAAGATGCGCGGGAATCAACCATTGCTACTGAGATAAGGTAGTCGTGTTGAAAGGCGTTGAATCTGCCCCCAAATACGTCCAGCAAGGGGAATGGCATTCACGTGATCCGACTACGGGTAGCTGGCCTGGCAGGTAATGAGAGCGGTGGCGAAGGAGAGCGGGGCCGTTTGTAGGAAATCGACGCATCATTGACGGTGATAGGATCTGGTGCGATGGTAGTTGGAAGTAGAATGGATGCTGAGACGATAGCCGCACTGAATGGGGTAGATGCGTGAATGTCTGTTTGGATGGCGTTGGGTAACATCGTGGGGCTCGGCGACATTTGCGGCAATACCGACGTGCATGCAGTAAGCGACGATGTGAGAGTAGAAAGGGTGTGATGGAGAGTGTGGAGAGTTGATCGGAGGGTGTTTACAGTGTGGATGTCCTTTTTGCGTAGCCGAAAACGCGCACAAGCGGCTCTGTCTGCTCTATCTGGGAGGCGTCGACGCAGGACGAGCGGGGCATCATCGGGGGAGACTAACTTGAGATACCACCTGCTGAGGGGCCGGGGTGGTCGCGGAGGTACGCGTGGCTTGAAGGGGACGGCTTGCAAGCGATGTTGGAGTGTGTGTGGATGTGGTTGGTATCATGGTGCTTAACCTCGCGTATAGCGGTACCAGGAATTGAGCCTGTCGACGGCGACGAAAGTCCTGTCCTCGCAGCGGCCGGAACGAGCAACCAACAGGGAACCACGGCCCAATTCCGCAATCGCGGGTGGGGGTTGTTGTTGTTGTTGTTGTTGTTGTTGTTGAATGGACGCGGATGGCATTAGCCTAGGGAATGAAGTTCATGGAGCAATCGTCTATCATCTAACTCTCGGAGTTGACGATGCTTTTCTGAGCCCCGACTGGCCCAGAAACCTACACGCATTAGCGTTTCTGCTCCAAATTACGGAGGAACTATGCTCTTCAAGCATGGAGGAAGCATCTTGACAAGTAATGATGCAAGGAAGGCCACTCGAGTCTGAGTAGATGCGGCTACTCTCAACCAACACGTAGCTGAAGGCTGACAGGTGAGCCCACCTTCAATCAACTACAGAGTCTATCATCATTGGTTCATGATCTCATGGAGGCCACTCTCTCGATCACAGTGTTATTCTACGTTGGATGCCAAAGATTCGAGGATAGATAGCAGTGCTGCAGGCAAATACATACATGAGGCAAAATTCTCTATCATGATTCATCAGAGCTACGCAACTACTCTTCATGCTTGCAATGTTTGCGTGCGGGCTCAATGTCAATCAGGTATAGGGTACCTCAGATATTGTCCGGATTTCAATTACAGACTCCTGTACTCGTTCCATAGAGAATGGCCCATTTATGATGCTGATTGTCAGGATTGGATAGACCGCCTATCAAGCATGAGCGAGGAGACACGGTGCATCTTTTCAATGCTCACAGAAACTGAAGTGTAGAAGTCCAAAAATGCATAGTACGCAATCATTCCACCATCACCCGTCTTGGAAGGTATGATCTCCAGTAAAGCATATACGAGCTATTATGTACAAGAGTTTGGTCACTGGTTTACTACCATGCTACAAATGTCACACACCTGTATGGTGCCATAGATAGCCCCAGATTCTACTAATAGCAATAGGATGCGCCATGAGGTGAAGTGGTATCGTTCCTTTCCCACTTGCCTCAGGAATGTGAGATTAGTCCTAATACAAATTTGAGTGAGCAGGAACAGTGCGTTTGAGATCATGGGGCCAACCACAAAATATATCCAATCAATGATGTCGCAGTCAGGTTTGTTACAAATGAGAGAAGGTTGGAAGCAGTAGTGACGACGATATACGCTGTGTCGGATATATATATCTCTGAATTGCTTCGATTGGGAATAGCATTCAATACAAGCGAGGAAATTGTAACCCCTGGTGAGTATTCAGTTGTATATCAGGAAGCCACAAGTAGAATTTTACGGCGTACCAAGGGAGGATACCCACAATGCGATGGAGAGATACAAAGCACGTCTCTTTTTACCTGATATCGTCCATGTTCTCCAGATGATGACACCGTCATTCAGGATTGGCTGTGACATCGCTACGCTGAATGGGTTTGCAGCCATAGGATTTGGGAAAGTACGCACTGGGAGAAATTGCAGCCAAACCATTGCTACACTCACATCCTGAGTGTGTCCATTTGCATGGTCTATGTCATCCACAATGTTGATCCTTCCACTACCTTTAAAGAGGTTGGAAATTATGCATATTGCCCACACGCGCATGACCAGAACCGCAGTGAATGACAGGAAACTGATTGATGTTACGCTCAGCATTGCCCAGGAAATGGAGGATTTTTGCTTCTGTCTGAGGTCCAGGTTCACTTGCAGTGCATTTTTGGGACCTTTTAAATAGACGTACAGAGCTAGGGAGTGGATAATAATAATCGACAGTGGCACAAGAATTCCTACAATGAAACATCCAGTGACTGAAAATGAGTAAGTGTACGCAATGGATGAAGTTCTTACCGTAGCATAGAAGCTATGGGATGTTGGGGAAGATATTCAAGTTGAGTAAAGAATACCCATAATGTTGAAGTAATTGTCGTTCTTCATGTGTCATGATGTACGGCGGCGGTGCACTCAGTAGCACAGAATTTCACGCTTTATACATCGTAACGTTAAGCTCATTTTATACTATCCGATTTGAGCCCATCGGATGGCTTTCAAATCTATTTTGAGAGTGTCATTTACTAATACCCTCAATCATCCCGTCCAGGAGTCGAGTGTTTCAGCATTGGCAGATGGCGGATTTAGAAGCAATGTAGCTTGAATAACTGGTACTCCATGGGTTGGATATCCTTTTGACGGTTTGCAGGGATTTAGGCGTTACTGATGCCGGGCGAACGGGACCTTTAAGTTTCATGGACAAAGAGTATTTAAACAATAATTTGAAAAGAAGAGCAGCACGAGAGTAGCACGCTTGTACCCATCTACAGAGTGGTAATCAGAGCCAGCTTGTGTACGTGCAATACAATACATCAAAGATTTACAAGGCCTATTAAGGCTATTTCTGTGAGTCACAAGCAAGGCACGATTGAATTGTGTTGGAATACCCACTAAACGACAGGGCCCATTGTCTCGC
>JABCKO010023893.1:5620-20188 GCA_018855915.1 Tephrocybe sp. NHM501043
GAAGTATCTTGCAACAGAATATGCAAGTTTTGAAAACCGTTGTAAGCCTGGTGTGGCTTACAGCAGAACTTATATGCAGCGGCTGAACAGTTGTCTCGCCTTTTGGCTGTATAGGTTCTCATGTGCGCGCTTGGGGTCACGCTTACACTCTTATCGACACATTTTGAATCGACGTGTTGCAAACATGATGCAGACAATTTCATAGAATGGCATAATGCATAAGTAGGTGCATACGCTCACAAGACACGCCCGTCCAACCTCATACTCCCGCATCATGAAGCATTCAAAAAACGCTTATGCGCGGGCAGCCTCAATCCGTCTCCTCGCGACCTGTCGCCTGTTGAGGCCAGTGAGGGAAGAAGGTGCGACGGCATCGGTGGCTTTCTCAACCTCGACGTCGGAAGCAGCCAGGATGATCTCAACGTGCGTGGGGTGGCCTTGGTATGGGTTGATACGACCGTGGGCACGGTATGTGCGGCGGCGGGTTTTCTATCTCAAGTCAGGAACAGAGTGCAGAGGGCAGGTGTTCAAAACGTACGGGGGCTTGCTGGACAACAATGTTTTTGATGATAAGATCCTCAACATCGATGTTTTTGGCGTCAGCGTTCGATTCAGCGTTCTTGAGAAGACGGACAATGAACTTGACGGACTTCTCGGGCCAGCGACCTGTGCGTTTCCACATCTTGAACATCAAGTACAACTTCCACAGCAAATTGACGCACCTTGTGTGGCCTTGAACTCCTTTGCCTGGCTAGCCCGTCCAACACCACCAGAGAAACGACGGAAGGGGATGACGCGCTTGTGGTCTTTCACGTCGCTGAGGTAAGAGTAAGCCTTGGTGAGTTTGAGGCCTTGAGCATGTTCCAACGTAAGTTTTCCTCGATCATGGATGCAAAAGCGCGATAATCGTTACCTGTGAGGGCGGCCGCAACCTCACGCATGTTCTTGAAGTGAGTGCGGAGGTACTCTCCCCTGGCACGGGAGGCTAGTCAAACAGGTCAGCCGAGATTCGTGTACTGCAAGTTCATCATTTCCAACTAACTTTTTTCGGGGTTGGTGGCAAGGGCGGCGGCGGCGTAGCGAACTGCAGGCGGTGAGCATTGGAAATCGGACGGACGTTGGGCAGAGCTTACCCATCTTGAAGTCTTGAAGTTGTCGAGCCCGATACCAAAACTCTCTTCTGAGGGATGCGTGGGCGTGGCTGAAACCTTAATTGTGCAGTTTATCGGCAGCTTCCGAATCTACATTTATGTCACATATGTCACATCACGCGTCACACAACCTCCTCCAATTCTTCGATTCTGGTACCTTGTGGGATGCTCAGGAGCACTGCGCTACTTGCTGTTCAAAGTTTAGGAACAAATGCTACAGGTTTTGGATTATAGACGAAATCATTTACTGGATATTGAAATTTGATCTGGTGTTCAGTGTATACGATATACTCGACCCATGATTAACACCATTCGACGTTACTCGAAGAGACCCAAAATCAAGCCTCCGTTGCACCCTACTGGCTATGGTACTGTCGAACTCAGGGTGAAAAGTTTGCGACCCATAGTGTAATCTTACAGCTTCCTTCCTGCGGTCAATATCTGGTATCCCTACAGCCACCCAATGTGATGCCCTTTCACTGCGCTCCTCTGAACAGCGGCTTCCTGTTTATTCACTTAATATATAGTAGTAGGCTGTTGTTAATTGGTTAAATGTAAACACAGGCTCGTTTAAAGTATCGCTGTGACTTGCAAGTGCATGGTTAATCGTTGTTGCTGTTCATGTTACAATGAAACGTAAATAGCGTCGAGACAAACCCTTTCGTCAATACTTGTCATGTCTAGCACACAACATTAATGAGGAGCGCCTTAAGAAACACGTCAACCCCGTGTGAACGTCACGTCACCTTTGGAATGCCGGTGGGATCACGAGCCCAAGCCAACAGCCGGCAAATCAACGACCGCGTCTTACTGCGTTCCTTCTCACCACGGTTCTCGGATTTCTCGACGCCCCTGGAGGATGCCGTCCCACCTTACGGTTCCTGCGGGGAATACATCCTTCGGCACTGCTTCCACATCTACCACCTTGGTCAATGGCGCTAGTGCTGAATCTTCTAGTCCTTTCTCCCTCGCTGAGCTCGAAGGAAAGGATGTCAATGAACAGGTGCGAATCGTTTTCATGCTAGTTAAATCCTATCTTTCTAAATGTACCAACGCAGCTGGAGATCTTGAAGAACCAACTCGTCCTAGAGCAGCGCATCAAAGAGGGTGCGGAGAACTTTCTCAACATGGATCTTAATGTGAGCTATCAGTCCGTGACGAACCTATGACAAATCTGAGAATAGACACTGTTTAGGAATCTCTCCGGTCTCAAGTGAAAACAGAGTTAGAGATGGCTGAGAACAAGCTCGACGCAATAATGAGACGTATTGAACTTCGTGAGCCAGACCTGTGCAACTTGTTACCACTTCTTCCTTGAACGGATCATGTCAGTCACGAAGAACAAGGCGAAGCAGAACGGTGGACCCACCTCGTCCAAGCGGAAGTTACAACAAGAAGGGCGAAGACAGGAATCCATTGACAAAGGTACATTACGCTAATGTGTCCCGCTTGTCCATGCACATTCTCACTATGTAACACAAGGGGAGGACTTCCGAACTGCTCTTAACAATGCATCGAACCTTCTTTCCACACTGGCCTCCTTCACGCCGTCGCATACCACCGGCACTGCTTCATCATCTGGCTCCACACCCAATACTGCAGAAGCCGACCGACAGGTGATCGAAACGATGTCGAAACTCATTGATATTCTTCAACGCACTTTGCGTGTACGATATGAATTGAAGATTGCCGAAGTCCTACACGCGTGAGTCCTATATAGTTAGGAGTAAGACTTCTATTTACCAAATCTTCAGCGTTCTTCCATTTCTGGGCGATAAGTTTTCCAAACAAGCGCGTGCAGCGGCCTACAGGCTCATACGGCATACCCTTATCGACGTAGAGTCGGTGAGAATACTCGATGAAAGCCGATCCTTGGATTGGTATGTCATTAAGTGAGTGCCCAGTAAAGCTGTATGCTTCAAACTCCAAATAATAACTTGTTCGTGAAGGTCCCTTAACCGCGACAACAAACACAGCGTCGAGAAGGAACAGGTGATCAAATTGATCAGAACGATGGTGGAAGTCGGCACTGTGAAGCAAGATAACATATCATCCTGTGGCAATGGCATTGTCCCAATCTCAGAACCAATTATGCGTGCTATTATAGCTGTTGCGGAGCAGCCCGAGGATCCATTTCGGCCAATATGTATCGAAACCCTTGTCGAAATCTGTACGCATCGCTTATTAGCAACCGCATGTGATACTAACGGCTTTATCATGAAGTATTGACCGACATAGACTTGGTTTCCCGAACTGGTGGAATTGGAACGCTTTTGCATTTGCTGGGAGATGGCCCCGTCGAATTGGCACCTATTCTTTCTGCGGCTTTCCTGCACATTATTGACTCCCCACGCACCCGTGCCTATCTACGTGTCGGCGAAGACCTGGAGGTATTTACTTCCCCGTTTCGTGTCTTATTGCATTTAATGAAAGCTTGTGTTAGTTAGCCCTCTCCGCCATAACCGATGCATATGGTAAAGGCGCTGATCATGTTGATCGAATGAGAAGTTGTGCAAGAGTGCTACAGTCAATGCTGCGGACATGGAGCGGTATGCAACGCATGATTTCTGTTTGTAGCTCACCTCACACTTCAATGTTAGGACTGATGTATTTTTGCCTGAATGACATGCATGCCATACGATCTGTAGTTGATACTCTTCGAATACCTTCTTTGGATACAAGGGTTTGTGATATGATTCCGCCTCATTTTTTCCATACTGACCATGCGCTACAGGAAATCATTCTCGACATGTTTTTTGATCTCCTCAATATCAAGCCACCAGATTGGCACCAGACCTTCATTGACGGTCGTCGATTGACGAGTTTGTTCTCTTACTCTTGGTAGCCCCTGTTACTAATGACTTCGAAACAGTGTATCAGAAATCGCGAGACATAATGGAGACCCGCCTAGAACCGGAAACCAACGAAAGAGGATATCAAGCATTCAAGCTGACAGACCAATATCTCGCTCTATTAGTGCTCGTCCTCACTCATGCCGGGCTTTGTGAGGTGGGTTTCCAATGAGTGCCGATAACGTTGACTCAATTTTTTTGCCAGGCGCTATCTGGCATGCTTGAGGAGTCAATCAGCGGATCCAATCTGACACGCAAGGCTACATTGCTTCTAGCAGAAGTTTTGCAGATGGCCAATCGCGTGCTCCCTCTTCCAGTAGCAGCCAAAATTCAGGTTCGTGGTGATGCATTTCGGTGGCTCTCAGTGTTCTAAGTCTTACACTCTAGACAATTCCTGACGTCTTCGAGAAAGCAACTCACTACAGTGACGGAGAACACCGCATAGTCGGTACCACAGCTATGTCAGCTATTGACAGTTTTAACCGCAACCGTGCGCGGTTACAACCAAGTACAGTTAAGACTGTTCGCCCAAGGTCCGTACGCTGATGAACGGGTTGGATTTTCCGACGCTTACACTGGACCTAGAGCCAACTCTGTTGAAGACGCAGTGCGTCGTGGACAGAGACAAGTCGAGCAGGTTAAATTGAAGATGAGCATGCAAATGGACGATAAAACCTTCCAATCTTGTCTACTTGAAACCCAAGCAAGTGCTAGTATAATTGATTTCGTGGCCACATCTCATCGCATCCATAGGTGATGCTCACGAAAGACTATTCAAAATGGCATTTTGAGACCCTTCAAGAGTTCATTGAAGGTCCTTTACTTAACCCAAAGCGCATGGAAGAAGCCATCAAGGTGTCACGGTTTGTTCGACGTCTCATGACTTTCTTCCATCCGTTCAGCCATCGATTTGCCGACATGCCAAGGATGAAGGTGACGAAACGCCCCCTCTCCAATGTAGCATAGTACTGACTCTTGTCGACAGTCCAATGCGAAATGGGTGCGACTAGGATGCTCGATGCTTTCGACTCTGATGACGAGTACGGACGGAGTGAGATACCTTGCTACGGAAGACCAGTTTCTTTCTCAGATCGTCAAGAGTTTTGCACAGCTTGATCCTGTATGTGATTTCAGATTAATCTCTAACTGAGCTTCGTGTTGAGACGATTCCTCAGTTCAACGGCGTCCCTGATTCAGACCCCATCTTTTCGAAGAAACGCGTTGCGGATACATTGACGTATGGTTACCTGGAGATGTTGGGCACGCTCAGCAAGTATAAGGATGGCATTGAGTCAGTGAAGCTCTGGGTATAATTTGACCGACAGTCATTGAATAAATTTTGCCGCAGGCTTCTGGAAAAGTTTAAAGTCTTCACTGCGTTTTACCATCTGAGCGAATTGCGGAGTAGAGAAGACCTTATCAAAGGAATAATCGAAAACCTCGACTACAGCATGTCAGTCTACTTCTTGACACACTCCTTATTCAATGGGCTGACTCTGTTCCTTTCCAGTGACGGGCACCCTCGCATAGTCTTGTCAAAGGCGCTTACCTCTAGCTATAAGGTATATGCTAGTTGTATGTTCCTCGATCCTTTGAAACTGATGGAGAACTCAGCACATTCGCCTGTTCGCTACTCAACATTTGGGTGACCTGATACGTGGATCTGTCAGCGCCAACGCGTGGACATTACGCCTCCTTCTTACACAGCTGTACGATCCTGCAGCTGAGGTCTGCGAACTTGCTGTACATTTCCTGGAGGAATTGTGTGAGGACAAGGACATTCTACAATTGGTGGTTGAGATGCAGCCTACGATGGACCATCTGGGAGAGGTTGGGCACCCTTTACTTCTGAAGTATGTTCCTCAGCCATATGCGCGGGTATCCGCTCATATCCCGCAGGTTCATGTCGACACCAATGGGCTTCCGATATCTCTATGATGCTGGGTATATCGATCGTGAGATGGACATGTGGTTCAATGTCAGTGTTTTTTGACACCTCTGTAACTAAGTTGCCTAACTTGAATGCACAGGAAAGAAACATCTACTATGTTGTACAGGTAGAAGTATTCCTTGCAAAGGCATTCAGCAACGCCGCCGAGGAAGATGATGATGCTACGTAAGTTGACCAAGCTACTGGCGCCGGCCACAAATTTGACTCTATTCAAGAGCATTCGACGGAACAGTACCGCCCCATTTTTATGGCGTGATGGCAAAAACGGAGCTTGGCTGTCAAATCCTGCAGGAAAAGGGTCATTTTACCGAGTTCTCTCAGTTTATACGGAAACATAACGGAGAGAGTGAAGATATGGAGTTAATCATGAAGCTGAAGAGCATACTGTGGGCTGTGGTATGCCTTCTACCCTTCTTCATTTGCCTATCTATTAATCGCTGTGTATTAGGGCAATGTGGGTGCGACAGAAGGAGGGCTCCCTTTTCTGGAAGAGGAGGAAATTATCCCTGCCGTGCTGGCAATTGCGGAGAAGTCACCTGTGCCATCTATTCGCGGGTAAGCAAGCCACAAATGGTTCATGAACTGTAAAAAACGAATTGACGCGTTAACTCAGTACTTGTTTCTTCGTGCTCGGGCTTATATCATCGACTTCTCAGGGCGCCGAGATTCTGGATGACTACAACTGGGACGCTACACTTAATCCTCTGGGTATGCCAACTGGATTATGCGTCCCTGTTGACTTCCAGGCGTTCACTACCGTAAGCCCGTAAAGTCTGAACCGCCAGCTGGCAACTGAGTGGAATACAGATACCATCTTGGAACCCCGTCATCGTTACCAGGAACGAAGGCCGGCTAATACCTCCCTCAGCTGAAGCTGAAATTGAGGTAATCACTGCCATACAGAACCTCGGCAATGCTGTGATTGCTGGCGCATCCTCGCGGTCGCTGGCGAGGTCAGTGTCTTTGTTCTATATGCAATTCATTTCCTCAGCCAGCTTCATTTCCAGAATGAAATCCCGTCCTGAGTATCGTCGAATATTCAGCTCACCCACAATGTTCTTCCGTGCACTCAACATCATTTCGACGCAACGGTACCGGTTACCAATTCGACGTTACATTGTTGATCTGTTCAACTTGGATTTGAACCAAGAACTGGTGATGAGGCTCAAGCAATGTGCGACGGTACTTAAAGTGCATCCGTCGTATAAACTCTCGGCATCGGACACCAGTCGACTGAGCATGTTCGGCCCGCTAGGCAGACCGCGGCGAACATCGATCAGTGACGAGGAAGACGATGAGCTGGATCCACCTACTACCATGACTGTTCCTGTGGAGCAGCCCGTCATCACTCTGCAACCTGTTCGGAAGTTCGTCGGATTTGACGTGATCAAAGTCAACTGACACCAATACTTACACACTTACTCATTGAGGACATCTGGGCAATTTCATTATATTACATGTGGTCTAGGAATGTAACATAGCACAATCTGTATGATTATCACCTCATTTACCTCAAGCTCAGCCCAAATTGGGGTCAAAGTCATTCCAAAGTTCAGTGGCTATGCTGGTTTATGTTCTATCGACGTGTATTCCAAATAATGTCAAATACGCGCCAATCCTTGCTCTAAGTGGATTGAGTCGGGTACAACTTGCGGCCATGTCTTTTCTCCAGGCCACCCGCCTCGCAACGAGGAGCTCAATACTACGCTCCCCAGCTGTTCTTATCCGTAGCCTTGCCACAGATTCTGCCTCATCTGCCGCCCCCGAGGCCCAGAAGGAACCGTCATCGGACATTGTAGCACCCCCTCAGCCCACCCGCGATGTTATGGTCGCCGATGTTATCAGTGGTGCACCTTGTGCGTACTTCGAGCTTATTCAGTATTGAGATAGTACTTATTGCGTCAAATACAGCTGAATTACGCCATCGTGCTGTGAGGATCTACCAGCCGGCCCAGAACACAATGCAGAGTGGTGGAGCCAAGTCCAACCGTTGGAGGATAGATTGGGACATCCTGCAAGGTGCCGGACGTTGGGAGAATCCTTTGATGGGATACGCAAGCTCGTGAGCCTTTTGGCCAAACTTGTAATAAGGGCATTGAGTTTATGTATCGCTCTTTCCTTGCAGTGCCGACTACATGCAGGGCACTCGGATGTCATTTCGGTCGAAAGAGGATGCTGTTCACTTTGCAGAGAAACAGGGTGCGTGTTTTTCATGATTTTTACGAATTCAACAACTGACCAGCCCTTCAACTCATAGGATGGGATTACTACGTGTATGCATTTCCAATTTTCCAATTGCTATCATTTTGCTCATACTCATTTTCCTGCAGACAACCACCCGCAGTGACACGGATTCCACCCAAGAATTATGCAGAGAACTACCTGTATCGTCCAGGAAAACTCAGGATCATGAAGACAAAGTAAATGGCTTTGTACACTCTAGACACCACCAGCACACTCGTCTAATAACATATTCATATCTTCGGAATCAATGCACTGGTTGATTGGGCGACAGCCGTCAGCTCGGGAATGATTAAATCTTGCCATAGGTGCGAATACAATACTACCCAAAAATCTGAACAACTACGCGAAATACATGAGGTTATTCTTCTTCTTGCTTTGTACTGGATGCCGAAGTTAGAAGGAACTAGGGAATATGAAAACTAGAAAAATACTCACCCTCAGAGATTCCACTGAGGAAGTGTTCGTGCCCCAATTTCGTCGCACCCTCTCTCAGAGCAATCATACCAGCCTCGACACACACGGCCTTCAACTGAGCAGCATTGAACTCATCCGTACTCCGTGCTAGCTCCTCGTAGTTAACGTCCGGCGCAATGGTCATCTTACGTGAATGGATTTCGAGAATTCTGGCACGGGCATTCTCATTTGGCAGAGGGAACTCAATCTTCCTGTCAAGACGACCAGAACGAAGAAGAGCGGGGTCCAAGATATCGATTCTGTTGGTGGCAGCAATGACCTCAAAGGGAAAGAATCAGCTATAAGTTGTAGTGCGCCCATGTTCCGACATACCTTAATTCTCTCGTCACTGCTGAAACCATCTAGCTGGTTAAGGAGTTCGAGCATCGTTCGTTGGACTTCACGATCACCACTCTTCTCAGAGTCGAATCGCTTGGTTCCTATTGCGTCCAATTCGTCGATGAAGATAATTGCAGGCGCCTTCTCTTTCGCGAGAGCAAAGGCATCCCGCACAAGCTTAGCACCATCTCCAATAAACATTTGCACAAGGGACGGGCCAGCAAGTTTGAGGTAGCATGCTTTTGTTGACGCAGCGCAAGCGCGAGCAAGTAGTGTTTTACCAGTACCTAAAAGACAAAATATGAGTGTAGTCCGAAGGACAATGACATTAATGCGCACCAGGAGGGCCATACATAAGGCATCCCTTTGGTGGACGGATACCCAAAGTTTTGAACTTGTCTGCTTGTTCCATAGGAAGAACGATGGCCTCAACCAGTTCCTCGATCTGCTTCTCCAACCCACCGATATCGGTGTAGGTTTCCGTTGGACGCTCATCCACCTCCATAGCCTTCACACGTGAGTCAAATTCAGCGGGTAGGGTGTCCAAAACCAAGTACGAATCCTTATTGACTCCGACGAGATCGCCTGGCTGAAGTTTCTCTGGTGGGACAAGCCCAATGAGAGGGAGAAACACAGTCTGACGGGTGGATGTTTTGATGACAGCGCATTTCCCTTTACGCATGGAGTCTAAATCTTGATTTGCGCCGTCCTCCTCAACCTCGGGATCAACTTCAAGAATCTGTGCGTTTTGCTGAGTAAACAACATAAATTGTGGCGAACCGCTCGCCCTTACCTCAACAATGTTTCCAACCAGGTAGGGCAGGACCTTGTTTTGTTTGATCTTCTCTCCATTGTCGCGAATCTTCTCTTTCATCGTGCTCTGTTCGTGCTGTAGCCGTGTGGTCTCTGACCTCATAACCTGAGGACATTGTCAGTCCATTTTCCGTCAAAATTCAGTAGGTCCACAGACCTTAATGTCGTTCTCCAATAGCCGTACTCTCGTCAAAATCTCGTCGGTCGTCAAAGACAGGATTTCTTCCGGGAGGTCTGACCATGTCTCCTCCTCGGGAACATCGGGGGTGGTATCCATTGCAGCATCAGCCGCCGGCTCTGGGTGCGAGGAGGGTGAGACCTCTGGCTGCTTGTCTGAGTTTGTAGGGGGCTGGCTTGGGGGAGGTTGTGAAGACATGAGGAATAAAGAGTGGATTGGAGAACGCGTTTGAGGAGTACGCGTGTCCTCATCTCGATCCAAATACAACCAAATACAAGCCTTTACCCCGAATCCCATGGCCGAAGCTGGCCCTGGGCCCTCTGCTGAAGAGAAGGCGCGCTACGAAACGCTCAAGAATGAGCTCAAGAAGGCGCTTCCCAAAAAACGTCAGGCTGACAAGCAACTTGTACGTCCCAAACACCTTTGTCGCGTCTCTATCTCAATCGAATTTCAGGCGTCTGTTGAAGTCCAAATCTACAACCTCGAAGCAACATATTTAACCGACACTGCAGCTCACAGTGGAGGAAATATAATTCAAGGGTTCGATGGATACCTGAAAAACCAAACTAGCGGCCGGAAAAAGTACGAAATAAATGACCAGGATCGCCTGTTCTCAAAGAGTAGTCTAACATACCAGAAGGCGAGTACTTCGATGAACATCTTGATATTGTTCCTGACGCGTGATATTCTATTCTCAAGTCACTCGACCTGCTTGGAGAAGGAGACGAATCAACCGCCACAAACGACGAGTACCACAAGCAATCAACACCAGGGGTAATCACTGTAAATGTACCCCCTGCCACGAGAACTCAAGAACTCTCCATGGCCCAACAGAAGAAGATAAGGGACAGAGACTATCAACGGAGAAAGCGCACGAGCGTTAGCCTCAGAAGTAATGGGGATAGTGACGAAGAAATTGTCAGTGCGGCGAGTACGAGCTCAAGAAGACCGTCAAAGCGAGCTCGCATGACAGACGATGATTGATGTATTTTATTGTGAGTGCATGACTTTCCATGCACATCCCAGGCTTAGCATGGTACTAGAATTCTTGCTGTGAATATCATATGTACCAACACACCTACTAGATATCTAATGATCCCAGTAATGCCTTGACCCCTGCTTCGTCCAGCCCACCACCGTCTGGATCTACAGCTTCGATACATCGCGAGATAGTGATAATATGTTTTTGCTCCTTCGCGTTAACCCAAACGCGCCCATTGATCCCAACAGCAGCTTCGAGGGGAAATCTTGCACCAAGCAGAGGCAATAGGAAGTGTTTGGAATCGAGTAGACTTGTGAGGGGAGCAATGAATGGAGTAGTAAAGCGGCCATGGTCAATCACAACTTACTCGCGACACATGCGTAGGCTGCACCTCACGAGGAATCCCCCCCTCACCTCTCCAAACCCTTCCGCCTTTCGTGTTTGTGCGTCAAAACACTCCAGCTCTGGCTCCATGTCCTTATGCGCCAGAGAGACACGCGCGTACACCAGGCATCCAATCTGTCGTTGGATAGTCAGTGAGAAGAAAAACTTAGCTGAGAAACGGACGTGTATAGACCTTGATGTTCGGTTTATTTCGTTTTGTCGCACCCTCAAACGCAAGTCCATCGAGCGATGCAGAGTGTGCAGAGCCAATGTCAACCCTGAATCCATCGCCAACTTTTTGCACTATGACGCCGATCACAGATTCTTGAGGTGCAGGAACATACTAGCGCCGCGGTTAATAAGCCGTCGATAGATAGAAAAGTTCATGAACGGACACGTCTTGAATTACTCTCAACCCACCATTTACTGCCGTTGAACGAATGGTTGAGAGTTCCTGCTCGTGTAGAGATTATACTTGGGCCAGCTTCTCCTGCATCAGGCTGTTGGAGAAGACCTGGGCCCAGTTTGAGATTGACATGTTGTGCTGGAACGGTTGTGCCAGGCAGGATAGTGGCGGACATTGTAGTTGGTGAAGAAGTGCTGAATGCGGCCCAGCAGGTCTCAGGGATCAGGTCAATACCGATCAACTTTGAACTGTACTACCACCACTAATCTCATGGCAACAGCTTTCCTCGCTGATTTTCCTGAATTGGCCTACTTAACGTGTGTTAAAATATTTTGATTACAGTGCACCTCGGAGTAATCCTTCCACTTTCTAGACGAGAAGATCTCGAGGATCTTTTGGCTGACCCACAATACTTCCAAGCCATATTTCATTCACTAGCTCGCGTGAAGAACCTCTATCAGGGCCAAGCAGAGTTAGGCATGGCGAATGAATCAATAGCAAGTATGAATATCTGACTCGTTACATGGTCTAAATTCTAATCGCATGTACAGACAATAATCTTCGACTTCAAGAAAGCCTCTATCAGCTCCGATCGGAGACGCAGGACGCATTCGATGAAGCAAAGGCTTTAGAGGCCAGATGGAAAGAACTTGACAAAGAGCAGAAGGAAGTTTATCAGGTTCGTTATCATTGACAACTACCCTGCCACTTGAACCAATATTTAAGCCACACACGGCTAGCGCTTCTCCCCCCAATTCCTCCTAATGCGACTCAGGCACAGTACTACGGCTCAAGATGACGCGTCCGAAGCCCTTGCTTCTTCTTTCATTCAACAAGTACAACCGGGCACATCAACACCAACCGGAGGGGCCGGGGTTGATGAGTTCATCAAGGAATTCAAGGAACTAAGAAAGATCTACCACAAACGAGCGATGTGGGGGGAAAGGTGGAGTGATGGTAAGATTGCATGGAGGGGCGATTGAGGTCGACTCACCAGCTATCTTTACCGTTATAGCTAGGGTGTGCCTCGGCGTGAGCCTTCGATGACAACTCTATTCAAGGGTGTTAAAGTGCTGATCTCAATATCTTAGTTGTTCCCAGGATTTTAGAGTGAAAACCAGAATCTTAGAATCTCAGCCCTTTGCAGTTAACGCCACCCTCCTCGGCGGCGACCTCGGAAGAAAGCTGTTGCTTGGCAGTGGCAGTTCCCGTATACCCTTGCCCCGTGACGCCTTCCACTGGATGAAAATCACTGTAAACCTCGGCAGCTTGTGATAGGCGGATGTTGATATCTTCACATTTTCCGGTACCTCAAGCCGTGTCATGCGGCTCGTTTAGCCTGCCAAGTATATATTCTCCAATGCCACTTCAAGTGCCCTTTGATACCTTATGACCTTCGGAGATCTATCGATCCGTGTCTTTGCTATTCAATCAATTCTTGTCTTTCAAGTTCAGTACAATTTCCCCATTCCCCATATGTGTTACAAAACGCTTGTGCATATAACTTCGCACCCGACGATCTAGCGGCATTTTTGCTCCTGTTCCGAGGTTCTCTCTCTTTCTGTATTTATAATGTTTCAACCGTTCCAAAAATTCCTTATTTTGCACCATGAGGAACGCATACTCTCTGACGTCGCTTCTTTTCTTCCTCTCCTCTGTTTCTGCCCACTCTATTTTCCAGGTGGGACTGCAGCGCATTTCTAGAGATGGTTTTTTTCAACAACATCACTTAGGAATTGTGGGTCAATGGAGTCTCTCAAGGCCATCTCACCGGCATTAGGGTCCCAGACTACGATGGGGTAAGAATGAGCTTCTTTAGGCCCTTCATTCTTTAGGTCCTTCATGCTGACTGCCACCTAAGCCAATTACGGACGTAACCTCCAATGATATTATTTGCAATGGAGGAATCAATCCCTACCATACTCCTATCTCCACTACTGTCATCCCCGTCCCAGCTGGTGCTCAGGTCACCGCCGAATGGCATCACACTCTGACTAGTGCCAACACTGGGGATAGTTCGGATCCCATCGATGCCTCGCACAAGGGCCCAGTGATCGCCTACCTGTATGTAACCTTAGATCTTTCTTCCTTTCAAGGGATTGATTTCTTGTATAGAGCGAAGGTACCCTCTGCCACCCAGAGCTCAGTCACTGGCTTGCAGTGGTTCAAGATTTACCACGATGGTCTCGATTCCAGTGGAAAATGGGGTGTTGATCGTTTAATCTCCAATCAGGGCAAAGTGACGTTTACAATCCCAAGCTGCATCGCTGCCGGCCAATATCTGCTCCGAGTCGAGCTCATCGGTGCGAATATTTGACTGCTTCTTCACTTTTTGTCTGAAACGTGCTTGGACTTTAGCGCTGCACGCGGCCCAGAGCTACCCTGGTGCTCAGTTCTACGTAAGATAAATTTTATGCAATGTGATTAAACCATAGAGCTAAGTAACAGACCGTAGATGGAATGCGCTCAGCTGCAGATCACTGGTGGAGGAAGCACCTCCCCCGCCACAGTGAGCTTCCCTGGCGCGTACAAAGGTAGCTACATATCTCTATCTGTATCGTCCATGGAACGAAAGCTAAGCATATTTACTCCCTGTCAGGAACCGACCCTGGCGTTGCAGTGGACATCTACAACGGGATCAAGAGCTACACCATCCCAGGTAAGTATCGCCTGTAAAATTGCACTACAAGAACAGCATCCCTGACATCGATGCCACAGGACCTTCTGTCTTCAGTTGCAACGGCCAATCTAACCCCACGACCACTGCCGCTCCGACGACCACTGCCGCTCCGACGACCACTGCCGCTCCGACGAC
>JABCKO010023894.1:0-20084 GCA_018855915.1 Tephrocybe sp. NHM501043
GATGCATCACATGTTCTGATGTGTCCCAGGGCTGGAATAAGTTCGGATAACTTTGGGATTGGGTAATAGATGAGGGGGAAACATAGTGGTGGAGTGGCATGGTTGGGAAAGTAGTACAAAAATAAATATTAAGGAAAAAGGTTGAGGGAGGAACCATGTGGTACTAAGAGGCACCATATGGGTCCCTCCCCTGGCTCAATTCAATTGAGCAGACCTAGTGCCAAGGGAAGGAGTCAGAGCATTGGAGTAGGGCAACAGGAATGGGTGGTCCATGCACCTGGGATTAATATAAAATAGAGGAGGGAAGGAGAGAAGGGCAAGTATGTTAGGACTATCAATCCCCAGGGAGTGGATTGGATAGCATTCCAAAGCATAGCTTCCAGGGTAGAAAGAGCCTGAGCCTGGCCAGTTGTAAGACTTCTTATTGAGAAAGCATTCACCATATCATTAATATATTTAAACCCAACTACTTTAAAGTCAATACAATTTTGTGTTGCAAAGACTTGTGAGCTACTTAAGTGTGTTTAACGATGTTGACTTCAGCCCCAGCACTTGACAACTTATTTGCTGGTGATCTCATTGATCTGCCACCTACAAGTTTATCACTACCTCTGACTTTGTCAGCATTTTTGGCAGTTTTGCCTCTACTCAACATCTTCTTGATGCCTCAGCTGGTGGTCTCCCATTATAGAGCATTCAACTTGGTTCAGCCTTTCAAAAGTCTTTCTGACACAAACCACAAGCCTCACAATATTGTACTTCTCACCATATGGGAACATAATAAATAAACAACTTGGAGTGCCTTTAATTAGGATATTGTATGCTGATCATATACTCTTCTTTGGATGAGATATTTTAGGGCAAAGCTTTGGTTGTTCCAGACTCTCTACACACTGTTAGAGGTGATGAGCAAGTTATCCATGACCTGAGATGTGTTTCTATGCTACTTGCAGGTAGGCATCATTTAACAATACCTGTCTGGATGAAAGTGATGCCAGGAAGCTGCTATGCAACATCTTCAATCTCATCCTCAAGAAAACCTTTGGAAGGATGACTATCAATGGTGGAGGGGATTGAAAACTCTTGGGAAGGCCCTTTCACTTTACCCTAAGTCTGAATGAGGATTTCAGGTGTTGTGAATTGCTTGTAGTATTGAATCATCTATGTATCTTATTCATTGTCTCCCAGCGACTTGTTGAAAATTGCTGAGAGAAAGGCAACCAAACTTTGGCTGTGAATGAATGCCACCATCACATCAGATGTTCAAATGGCTACCACTTTCTCAGCACCTCCATCTTAACAAAAATGTTATTTGGTGAAAGCTGCACTCAGCATGCTTTATTATACATCAACTCTCAACATACCACTCCTGCTACTTCTTTGTATGCTTATGTGAGGGGCCGTAATGTGCAAGTCTATTATGCATACCACTGCTACCTGCTGTATGTAATGCCATCAGTTGTGATCCACTCAAAGTTTGCAAACCTGACTCACAGATGCTGACAGGGATTATGGAATCCTTCAGAGCTATTTCAATGATCATTGTATGCATAACATTGGGTGGCATGTTGCCATTCTAAGAAATAATATGGGCTATCAATCCCAAAGCATGAGCAGTGGCCTGGATTGGTAAATTCCTGATTAGTGCTATGCCACTACAGATCAGCTGCACAGAAATACAGACCATGGAGGTCCCAGACTCCACATGCATGCTCTGAAGATAACATCAACCAATGGATATCAAAGTAGAAGACAACTCAAGTTGGGTTCCTTGATCCCAGCACTTAAAATATGTTCTCTGGGAGCAAAGACATCAACCTGTGGGCCATAGTTGGAAAGGTGCCACCTCCTATCTTGGATTCTACTGGCTCCAACAGTGATAATGGTCTGGCATATGGGCAGGTGATGTGAAACTAGTATCTTTGTTTGAATTGCTTGCTGCAACCTAAGAATTGTATCAACCTTACCAAAACTTAAAGAAACATGATGGTCACTTACAACAACATGCAGCTCATCCTTAATGAGCTACACAGGGTGGATCATATGAATTTGAGTTTAAAGAAATTAGAATGTCTGATATACCATTTGAGTAGACCTTTCTAACCAGTCATTGACCAGCAATATTCCTAGGGACATAGACACCACTGAGGGTCTCTGGTGAGACTGATATACCTTGCAAACATAGTGTATGCTATTTATACTTTGGAACAACCTAAAAAACAGCTCCTGCATGAGATATTATGATGCCTACATGTCTGATATGCAACTAGATACATCTGCTGGTTGATAAATTCCATTAATAAAGCAATTTGACCTGTACCCAGTACCATCATCATGAAGGACCTTGACTACAATGACAGTGGCTTCTTTTGCAACTCTGTATGCATTTCCCACTGCAATTGCCCTAGTGTTGATGGAATAAGTAAGTGACAGTTAGCATCAGTCAGTATATCTGCTTACGCACAGTGTGTTCTATGTCCAGAAACATCTTCATTCTTCAACCCAGTGAAATTTTCTCTGCATTGTGCATGATGTCCAAAGTCATCCTTTATTTCATATATCATCAGCACTTGCATAACAAAGAATTAATATATGTAACCCTCACATGTTCAATATAAACACCTTGTATTGTATATGCATATCAGATAACTCGCTTTGAGGCTTCCAATTAGGTGACTTGCCTGTATCTGTAGCAAGTTGCGCTTATTACTATATTGCAAGAAATAACTTATGGCAACTCTCCAAGGACATATATATCAACTCCACATCCAGCATGTTGGTATATAAGCTTCCCGTTTTTCTCATCAATGAGCATTTCTGAAATTAGATGCAAGACTCCCCAAGCCCAGGAGGGTTTCAAGGGAGGTGAGCAGCTGGGTACCTTGTCAACAATTACCATGCCAACTGAATGAATAAACACAAACACATGGGACAGGCAGGCATTAGTAAGGATGGTGGCAGCACCACCAACAATCTCATCCTTAGTGATGGCCTCAATGCTCAGATTTCTGTGTAATGCAGTAATCTGGTTTGGTTGGAGTATTGCTATACCATTAACAATAAGTGATATAGAAGAACCATGAACTAATGCTGTTTGCACACCTCACCAGCAAAGGAGTTGATGGAGTCCCATATATCAGTAGCCAGAATGTGGGGGTCTTGCTCAAGAAAGGCCTGAACTTGAACAATAGGCTTGAGCATGATGAGATGTTTTTCACTTGTTGATACAGATGCAGCAGGAAAAGGATAGGTCAAGAGAACCAGGGTAATAGTGGCAAGGGAATTAGTGAAGAAGCGCATTCTTGAGGCAGTATGGTGTATGGCTTTATGAGCTGCCACTTGTAGAGCAATAATAAGACGAGAAATTGACAGATAAAGTTAGCCCTTTCACAGTCCAGCTGGTAAAAGTTGGAAATTGATTCAAGGCATGTAGAGTCATTCTTTATATTTTCTGGGGCACAGCAGTAATAGGATTGATTATCATTCAAGGACATCTTCAGACAGCTTACAGGGTTGTACTGATGATGATGAAACTAGCCTGTGATAATCATAGCAATCAGAGAATCATATGTAGATTGTGAAGGGGTAAAGGTGTGAAAGAACAGACTGTGTTAAACAATTTACAATCCTGTAGGTACAACTCTAAGATTGTTTGACCATGTTGAACAGCCTTTGCACATTATGCAATAAAAAGTCCTAAACACTGTTAATTATCTTTCAGTGGACATTCACAGAAATGTTCAAACCCACAGTATCTGATGATGAGCCTGATTTGTGATGGACTTTGAAATGTAGAAATGGATAGATGTGTCCAACCTTCACCCCACTGAAATATGTAACATGGGGCTGCAAGTTATAGCTCAGAGCCCATAGGGGTCCAGACAAGGTCCAGGTGACTTGTCAAAGTCAAGCCAGTCAAGTTTTGTATTGAATAACTGAAAAAGTCAATCACAGGGACGGAAAATGGCACACAGCAACCTGATACTCAACCAGATTCAAAGGATTTTGGCTAATTAGTGCATACCCAATAGTATGGTTGATGAGTCAGCTGAAGAAACAGAAGATTAAGGGGGGACAAAGGCAGCTGTGACAATGATGTGTGCACTTGTTTGCACTTTGCCCTTTAGCCCCCAACATTCATCCATCATGGCTAGCAGAGACAATGTCCTTACCACTCCCAAGCTTGTGTCTCTTATCTTTGAGTTCTCAACCAAAGGGTCCACTGCAAATAGCATGCTTGTTTGCACACTTTGGGCAGATGTTGAGAAGCCATGTCTATGGCAAGAATTAGCAGAGGATGACATTGATGGCCTTTTGAGATTAATTGTGTCTTGGGCTTATGAACTGCCTGCCATGCCAAAGTTAGTGGTAAATAATTTGACAAAATATATAGAGCACTTCATTATACTCACCCTCCTGCTTCAGATTTCTTGTCTTGTAGACTGGGGATGCTTTCTGCAGTACTCAAGCCTTGTGTATTATCTATCCCTTGATGCATCTGTCCAAAGTGACAAGATGAACAGAGTCCAAGCAACTGTGCTAAAATTTATCACTGAATCCCATCCACTGCACAAGGTTTTTCCAAACCTACAGATACTGATGTGTATTGCAGAAGAGGAAGAATTTTTTTGTCCATTCATTGCTATCCTCCACTCTGGGGTCACTCATTTGGGCCTTGTGGTCCCATCCACTTCTGAGCTGGGTGGAATTTCTACTCCTGTGCAATCTTGTTCAGCCTTGTATATCTCAAGTTTTACAGGATAGACATGTTTGATGACCTACATCCAGCTTTGGCTGTCTTTCAGCAGCTTCCATCACTTGCTATCATAGTCCTTCTGAGCCAAGCAGCAACATATGCTATGCTTGAAACATCATCAAAATTTCCAGCCCTCGAGGAAATAGAAATCTCTCCCAGTGCCTTTACCAACATTGGTTACTGCTGCAATACAAAGCATCCTGATTCTCACTCTTTTAATTGCTGTGCCTTCCCAGTTCTCACAACTTTGATGATATCGGGATGCCCAAATTAGCTCTCACAACTTGTCAATGATGAAAATTTCCCCTTCCATGTTCAAACATTGACTGTCAAGGTTGTTCAATGCAGCAGCGACCCTGTCCAAGCTTTGCAAAAAATAGCTGCAAAGTGCAGTCAAGTCACAAATCTCACACTTCTAGACACTATGGATGCCGTACCTTCACCTTTTCATTATTGAGACCTTTCATCACCCACAATCTCACCAAATTGCAGGTAGATGTCAAATGTCCGCTATCTTATGCCCTATCAGAGATAGAGGAACTGGCTCAGTCTCTTGTGATGCTCAAATATCTCTCTCTCAATTATTTGGTGCTTGGTGCAGGAGACTACACCAATCCCTTTTGATCCTGCCCTTACATTTGACCATCTACCAATTTTTTCCCATCACTGTCTCAAGCTCTGCCAGTTCAAGATCAACATTGACATCTCAAAGCCATGTGGTCAATCACTATCTGACATTGTTCCATTTTCTGCTCTTTGCAAGCTCAACCTTGTTGGCTTATTTGTGTACTTCAGAGTTTTGTTTAATTTGGAAAATGCTGCCACCATGCTATCAGAGCTCTTACCTAGCTATTGTCATCTAACTTGTGAGGCAACTATTCCTATAAAGACAGCAGGGAAGGCAGAGATCATGATGGTCCCAGAGGATGCTGGAAAGTTGAATGTGTGGGATACAAAGAGGGAGTCAATCATGAGGTGGCTGAGGCAGCAGAGATAATGTATGAATGTCTTGGCAATCAACTCAAATATCAATTCAGATTTGTGGGAATTACATTCATAAAAGACTACAATGACAAAGATCATTCACAGTTCAATTGATACAATTGCAGGACAAGAATGGCATGCCCACCCTCAAACATTCTCTACACCTTGCTACTACTGCTTTGACAAAAAAAGATGATGGATGGGCTGATTGAGGTGTAAGCTGGAGTAAGGTATATAGTGACCTTTGGCTTGATGCCAGTAATGTAACTGCCTTCTTAGCTGTACAAGCTGTGCAGTAGGTGGAATAGTCAGCAAACAGATGGAAGAAAAGCAAAGAAAATGGGAAAGAACTTGAGGTACATCACCAGCAATACATCACTAGAGAAGGAGTATTCCAGCACAGCAAGGAGGAGGATTGTTGAGCAGTTTATAAAGGAGGGGCTGGCATACTTCAAGGGGGCAAAGAAGCATGGTTAATGGAGTACTGAGGTTCAATGCACCCCTGCCCATCCCCATTGGCATGGAATGAAAGATCAAGAAGTCAGGTGGTGGCAGTGCTGAAATGCAGTGCATGCCCCAGCAGTGGCAAGACATGGCTGAACCCTGCAATGGAAATGGTAGTGGCACTGGTATCAGAACTTGACCCTTAAGGTCACCAGGATGCTGTTGCTGCATGCCTGAAGTTGACCTTCTGGACACATGTGCCTGTTACCAGAATCTGATAACAGCATGTACTAACCAATATACTAGCAAATAAAATGGAACCAGCTGCAGTGATTATTTGGACACTAGATCACAAAGGTTCTCTTTGCTTCTATGTGCACAAGCTTATGACCTGAGCCTTTGGCATGGGGTTTGCACACTCACCCATGCCTCCAGTACTCTGTCTATAGCTTGTTGAGGGAGAATCCCAAACCCCCCTTGCTTAGTGCAGGACAGGCTTCACTTTGTTCAGCCAGTCCTTTCATATTTACATTTGAAGAACATGCAATCATACACAATATTAGTAGTCATCCATGTTCCATTCTGAGGTGCTAGTATGACTTTAAAGTAGTCTGCAGATATACACTTGTGAAAGTGCAACAAAGCCAGATAGCTGAAGGTCCAATCCAGCATCTCAAACTGACTGGCTGTGTAAGTTATTGATTGTCATATTGAATAGGAAATAGAAGTTTCAGATGATTAAAATTGAAGACACTTACATTTGAAGCCTCTACTTTTGAGCATGTGAGTTTTAGCCCAAATCAGGCTACCCAAGTGGCCCATCATTTATGTTGTGAAGAATGAAGGGTGTATGGATACAAACTCAGTAGAAGGGAGCTCAAAAAATACAGATGAAAGGTGAGAGGTGAATTATTAATGTGATTGATGCTGGTTTTGTGGTAAGAGAGTAATAAATGCTCAATGCTCCTCACCCTTGGAACCTGCCTTCACAACACAGTTGAAACTTTCTTATATGCAATATCTGCAGTCTTCCATGTTTCATTCTGAGATGTCAGTTGACATTAATGCAGTTGGAAGATGTACACTGTTTAGAGTTGTCCAAGTGTAAATGCAGATGTCTAAAGGTTCAATCCAACTTCCAACTAACTGGCTTTGTGATTTATTGATCTTCATAGCACATACTTATTAAATAGGAAAAGTGGAATTGACAGGTTTCTTTCTGAGAGGTCAATGTTGATTTGAGTCAAGACATATGTTCCTGCAAACTTGGTATCACCACTGATAATTCAGCATTTCAAGACCCATGACTTGAGCTCAGCTAAGATCATTCTTGTTCATTACATAGACCTTTTGATGAATCCATTATCAGGTCTTTTTCTTGTTAAAATACACACTTCTCTCATGTCAGGAACTTGCAGATACATACTCTCAATCAAACTTTCCTTGCTTACCTTTCAATACTGTTCCTGTCTCAATGCCTTGAATGCTTTTGTGAACATTGATTGTTTTATATTACTTTTACTACTTGTGTACTTTCACTCATCAAGATAATCCAGTAAAAGGCTCGCTGTAAAAGGCTTGCTGTATTTTGGAAGAATACCAAGTCCATCCAGTAAGCCAGCAAGCCAGCCCACAAATTGATATCAAACCAATATTCCAGAGACAAAAGTAAGCTACAAAATGATGAATATTGTGCTTACCAAACAGTTCAATTCCCTTTGGAACAAACTCAGCTACCAGGTCATGATTGTTGCAATGTACCTCAGGGTGGAGATGAAATAGAAAGCAAAAAATCAGTGACTCACCACTTTTGAAGCAATGCATTGAAGGTCTATAAAGTTTTCTTGGAAAAAGCCTCACTTTTTGATGCAGGATTATCCTTCAAAAACTCCTTGCCATACTGATTGAGATTATTGGATATTTTGGTTAAAAGCTCCTTTTCAATGTTGGCAAGTTGCTTGTTGGAATACTTGGGAGTCAATATTAGGACAAGATCAAGAGATAAGCAGTAGGATGGGACCAACCATTGAGAAAAAAAAATAGAAATAAACTCAATGACTTAAATAGGATTGGAGAAGGAAAAGGCATTATACCTGTAAGATTGAATATAGGAGTACTGCAAAACAAAGGATACATGTCATAAATATGAGAACATGGTGGAAGGTACAAATTGTGCTATCAGATGGATCTGCAGATATAGTCAGGCTGAAACAATAAGCTCACAAGCACCTGATGCTCCCAAATGTGGATGCATCTAATTTGGATGATCAATCCATGGTCAAAACAAAGAGCAAGTCCAGACAAGATAGAAAAAGAAACAGAAGTAAAATAAGTATATATGGAATAATACAACCATTGACAGGAAGACATTGCAAAGGCAGTAAAACCTCATTCTGGAAATTGAAGTTCCAAAAAGTGCACAAAACTAGTAAGGGATACCTTGGAGCAAGCAGCAGATCAAGATACAATTTCATTCCCCAGCTTGTAGACTGAGGTCAGTCCAGATTTATAAAGGAGGAGATGATATGTATGTATATAGTACACTGTGCATTTATTCACTTTAATACTATGTTCACTCATAGAAGCCATGCAAAATATTAGATAAAGAGTATAAGAATAGGGCAATACCCTGGCCCCAATTCCATACCTAAGATTGCATGGATAACACACATATTCCAGACTTGTGGAAGGTGGCATATTAAGTATCTCCTAATTAAGGGTGTGGATATAGATTACCAAATAATAAGACATTTGAAGCATCAGTCTGGGATAAAGCCATAAAACAAGAGATAATTGATCTGTAGTTTTCACTCAAGGAGGAACACAGAAATCACAAGGAACAGGGGCTTACAACACAAATCATGTGTTTGACAGAATTGATAGAAGCCATAGCAATGGACAGATGCTGTCAATGGGAGAAAGATCTAGCTGTGCCTGTAACCAAGAACAAATACATGTGGAATAGGCCAGGCACTGATAGGAGCTGAGGCAAAACTCATGATGCCACATCATATCAAATTGGTGTGTACATCACAATATCCGAAGCCAAATTGATATCATTAATAGAAGCCTAGCAACAGAGGCATTACTAAAACTACCCTATACCCTAGCAGATCCCTAATACAATCCAATCTTCTTATCTTCTAGTTTCTCCTATCTTGCACCTAGTTTCTAACCTCTCTCACCTATATAAACCCCTATAAAATGCACAACAAACTAGTTTCCACTCCCCAAAATTCATATCATATGCTCAGTAAGCAACTAGTAAAGTCAGTCAGTATAATTGAGAGATTCTAAGTAGCATTCCACAGAGTACCAGAAGTTAGAACTTAAGAAGAGTTGCTTTTCTTGAGGTTTATGTTATTTCCTATGCAGTAGTAGCCCTAATTACAAGGAATATATTGCCTTGTCCATCCATTGCATCAAAATCTAAGAGGACTGTTCTGTTCTGTCAAATCCTATGAGATATGAAGGATTAGAGGAATAGTATATTAGTAGTATACTAAGTACAGTGTGTACACTTTTGACTATTCATCAACATTGAGTTATGTAATATCAATGGCTGGTCTCATCCATATATGGGCATGCCCAGGCCAAATTAGGCACATCTACTATGGGCAAGCCCACAGAAAAAGGGTGGGGCCAGAAGAGACCTGGGCAGGCCCATGGGCTCTGGGCTGAGACATGGTCTTGCAGCCTCTTAGGAGAGTTAGCTAGTAGGGAATAATTATCTTAACTAGGTAGGGGGAGGGGGTTGCCTAAAGTGCATCTAGACCCTCAATTACAAAATACCTCAGTCTGGATGGACCTATACAGTTGCTTCAATGTTACAGGAAGATTTATCATAGGAGTTTATACATTGTCATGTCCTTGGCTATGACCCAGAGTGCAAATTCTGGTCCACCTCACAGTTTGAAAGCCATTCTGCACCTTACAACTTTGAGATCACCTAGCCTTTGTTCTGGTTGCATTGAATTACCACTTGTTCTTGCTGAATGGAAATAATGCAAATTTAGAAATTGATACCCTGCCAAAATTCTGAGATGTGGAAATCAAGAAGAGGGGAGAGGACATGCTATCCCTGACTCACCAGATGTTTTCTGACACCATATCTTGCAAGTTTAAAAGGAATCCAAATACTAACATACCCACTTGTAGTAGCAAAGCAGAACAGGCCCAGTACAAAGCCACTGATCTGAACCAGAATCAACATGACTATTGCAAGTAGCATTCACTTCAGGTAACCCCCCTCCCCTCCATCTATATAAGATAATACCTACCACTTATATATCTAGCCTTAGAGGTACCCAGACCATGGTTGCACCCCACCACATAGTTGCATCCAACATATGGTATCTCTACCTCATGGGTATGACCATGTGGGCATAGCCACTATGGAGGGGCACAACCTATTATGGAGGGGTGCAACCAATATGAGTGGGCACACCCACTTTCCATTGGGCATGACCACATGCCATATAGGTGCAACCAAGACAATTGAGTACAACTACATACCCTCTGGGTGTGACTAAGACAACTGGGCATGACTATATGCTGCCTGGGTGCAACTATCTGCTGCTTGGGCATGACCATTTGCTGCTTGGATGTGACCATTCACACTTAGAACAAATATCTTTAGGAAACCAGTATTAAATTATAAGTAAATCATACAGACACTATCTGCAAGTTCCATGACATCTAGTAAGTCTATTACAGTTATATCTGCCTCCCCACTCTCTGAATCTCAGTATTGACTCTCTCTCTATCCAACTTGACATGAAAGAAGGTTTTTTTTTGTGTTTCATCAGATGCTTTCTTTAATAACACCACTGAGCACCACATGTAGTACTTCTTGAGTTGTCTTCTGATGATTTCCACTCAGGCAGAGTCAATGTATTGCCATCCATTAACATTGACATTCCTTGCCATAGCAAGCATAATTTAATCAAATAGTCACAGTTTTATTTGAGTGCAGACAGGAGCTCCACCTGGAACCCATCATCTTGCACTCTAAATCCCAGTAATCCTTTCCATAATCCATTGCTCATCAGTAGATGTGCCCCAACTGATCATGACTGGTAGGTTACAACTTGTTCATTATGTCAGAGCATATTGATCCATGACTTAGGATTAAAGTTTGGGTCCACAACATCTAGCTGCTTTGTGGCAAATATTTAACATAGACCAGTGATATGTTTTCCATGGTGAAATCTACCCAGAACAATAATATGTTTGGAGTATTTCTCTGTGGAGCCATATTGCAAGGTACCTCAGAAGCTACCCCATAGTCAGCATCTATGTGACCAATGGGCTTGATGTGGGTGCCTCATTGGTACATAATATGATAGTCCAGTGTGGCCTTTACATATTGTAGGATATGCATCAATGCATTCCAATGAGCAGGTCCTGAGGAGTTTTGAAAATAAGCAAGTAATCCAACAACAAAAAATAGGTTGGGGAGGGTCAAGGCCTGAGCCCACATAAGTGGCCCAAGGACTTCCCAGTATGGTTTATTTTTCATGAACATACATTCTAACTCATTTGATAGTGCCTGTGATGATGTAAGTTGGGTTTTGGGTGGCAGTGGTGTGGATTTTGTGGTACAGTTATTCATGTCAAAGCATTTGAGGATGCATTCAAGGTAGGCATGCTGTGATAGTGAGATGTTGCCAGTCTTTGGATTGTGGTCAAACTTTATACCCAAAATATATGCTAGCTCTCCCATGTCCTTGATTTTGAACTTCTCACCCAATTCCCTCTTCACATTGTTACTCCCTATTTTGGTCATTGAGGTGGCCATGACATCATCTGTATAATTGTTGGGGATGGTGTGTTTGCCTCCTATTATTTTGAAGCATATGTAGCTGTCCACTCATGAGGCTCAATATTTAAGGTCCTGGTATGTGTTGTCTAGGGCATGCCACCAATTGTAGCCCCCTTACATAAGGCCATATATTGTTTTCAAGAGCAATAGTACCATCCCACTCCCCCCTCTTATCCCAGGTGGAGTTTGCATGTATACAACATGCTGAAGGTCACTGTTGAGGCATGCAGATACAAAGTCAATCTGCTAGCAAGGGCTGTGGCAATTGTAATGGTCATTCATAGTGATTCCAGGTGCACCACAGAGGCATATGTCTTATCAAAATCTTTGCTCTGGATCTGGGTATAACCTTTTGTGACCAGCTGGGCCTTCTGTTTAATGACTTGTCTGGCAGTGTTGTATTTGTTTGCATATACCCAGATGCAATCAACCATCTTTTTCCCTTCAGGGACTTGTGATTCTGGTACCATCCTCCATATTTTCTTTTTCTCCATCACCTTAAGTTCAGCTTGCCACATCTCTATCAGGGCCAGCATGTTCAGGGAGTTAGTGATCAATACCCTTGGGACTTGATTTGTGTTTTGTGGGGAAGTGGGGTTGTCCTCAGTGAATAGTAGGACATATATGTTGTCCCTTTTCTGTCTGACTAAGGTGTGCTCCTTCTGGTTAATGAACATGACTTTGCCATTTCTGAATGTCACTGTGTGTCTCAAAGAGCCAAATTTTTTGACTGAGATCAGGTTTATGGCAAGGTTAGGGGTGTGTAGTGCAGTGCTGAACACAAGGTATGATGTTTGGTCCCTAACTTTTATGGTCTTTTTCACAATTCCCTGGCCTAGGATGCTGAAAACACCACTCTTATTTGTGGAGTAATCCTGATAAGGGGAGCTGAATGCCATATAGGTTTTGAAGTCCTTTTGGGTAATAAAACAATGGTCACTTGCTCTGGAATCAGCATATATCAATGTCACCATGCCTATGCCATGCAATGCATATGCCATCTGGGATATTTAAACTCCTGAGTATCTGCAGCTAATGCATATGTAAAGTATGGCACATTTTTTTGGGTATCTGCCAAGTTTGCTATAGGGGAGCTTTTTGTCACATCTGCATTTGTGGATGCATTGAACCTTCTTTTTCCAAAGTTTTGTGGGAATTGACCCTATTTTCCACCCTCAGACTAGTACCAATCCTTGATTTTGTGACCATTTCTCCCACAACTTGGATTTGCACAGGTGACTTTGGGTCATAAGTTTATCTTTGATAGCATTCCTGTTGTGCTAACTTTCCAGTTTCTGGACTGCTCCTTTAGCTGCTCCTAACAAATGTTAAGGCCTGCTATTAGTTCAGCAGAGGGCTTCATGACCTGAAGTGGTGACACTGCACCAAGATCTGATACTGTCACATATGTGACTTTTAGCATTGCCCATGCCTCTGTAGCAGTCCTCCCCATGTTTATTCCAAGTCTGAGTGGATTTTTCATATTGTATACCATCAATGCCAGTAACTAGGCATTGCATGTGTGCCACTTCTGGTGAGAGGGGTTTTTATACCACCATTCAGTGTTGGTCACTATTGAAGTCATGTTTCTTGGCAATGGGCTTTTGTTTTATTCCAGCTTTTCTACAGTTCAGTCAAGGTATCCATCTGCACCTCAGAGGCTTGCAGCAATGAGTGCTCTATCTCAGAAGGTGATGTAGTTAGTCCCACAAACAGGCAGTCATCTGGGAAGATAGGGGGTTCCCTCCAGTCATGTTCTGAGACATTTTTACTTTATTCTATGGTATTTGTAGGCTGTAGGCTTTGTGTTGAATCCTCTATGGCATGATGGTGTGAGTTTTTGCTTTTTGTTTCAAGTGCAATCAGGGCCAATAATCTGAAGACTTAAGTGAATATATAGTCTCTCAGTTCAATGTAACAAACTTGTATTAACTTGTAGACTTAAGTGAATATGTAGTCTACAAGGTAATCAGTATGAGTAACAAAGTAAGTAATAGAAAAATAGACATACCTCTCAGTTCAATGTAACAAACTGAGGGATATACCAATACAGTAAGTTACTCCTAGTCCAATGCTGCAGTAGCTGCACTCCTACTATACAGTATTGTTCAAGGTGTTTTTGGGTGGCTTGGATACAAAAGGAAATAGAAAATAATGTATGCTTTGGCTGTGGCAGTTAGTGCAGTTGGGAGATTGAATTTGGGTGGGTGAGGCTTAATTCAATATCAATGCTATCTCAAAAGCCCTCAAATAGTAATTGTTCCTCCCAGTCCTCATCTGATATTCCATGGAGTTATTTTGCAATGATGGGGTTCTTGAATTTTACTGGTTCTATGTGATTGTCTTCTGGATTGAGTAGTTCTACTTTAAGATTAGTGTGGCCAAAGTTCAGTCCAGAACTGCAGTTCTGGTATAGTTCTGGTTCTGGCTCAAGCTCCATGAGGGAGGTTTGGTTCCTGGTTCTCACTGGAGGTGATTTTAGAGAACTGGTGCAAGAACTGGTTCAAACTGGGAACTGACAGCATTTTTTTCCACAAGAATAGATATGTTATACCAGCACTCTACATATATCATGCACTGACTTTGATATACTCCAGTGGGCAGGAGTGTAGGGTCAAGTAAGAGTGTATTGATGATGTAATGATCTCATCTATTTACATTCAAGTTCCGTTTCATCCAGCTACTAGCAGCTCAACTTGCACAAAAGGCACAGATTGTGAGTCTCCTATTCTTCTTAATATTGGTACCTCCCTAACCTAAAATTAGAGTCTTGAAAGTGTGCTAAGGAACCCAAGGAACCTAGATGGCCCCAACAAGTACATACATGCCTCTGGCCCACCACAAGATACCAATATAGATGAAGAGATACTAAAATTACAGGATGTATGTTGTTCATGAGGAGGAAGAAGCAGGAGAAGAGGGAGAGGACAGAGAAGAAGAAAGTACAAGTATATGAGCAAAATGAGCAATAATGATTGCAAGGTATGTTCTTTCCATGATTTCCATTGTCTACTGACAAGTTGAATCAGGCAAAGCATAAACATGCTCATTGCAGTAAGGATACATTTACTGAGGACATCCATGCAGTGTTCAAGAAGGATACATGTGTAATTATGGGTGGGTAGGTAACTGGCCATGTCTGTAACATTTGCAAGTGCATATATACCTATTCTATTCTCTAAAGTATCTAACCTTACATCTAGAGCCCTCAAAATTATTGTAGACCCCTTCTTTGAGGTGGCAACTCCATAATTTGTATACACATAGTCCACAACTGGAAAACTCATGGCAACACATATACTGACCTCTGAAAGGCCCTCAACATTGTTTCTAGTACCTATGCAATACCTGCCACCATGGAGGAAGAGGAAGATGGCCAAACCATGCTTGATAGACATTTAGAAGGAGTACCCAAGTGGACAAGTGAGGGGCTTTTAGACTGTATGATTCAGATTATTGTTAGTCATGATCAGGTACTTGTTCCTTTCAATCCTTTTGAGTAATTTTAATTATATGAATATTGATTCAGGCCTTTCACCCCATCAACAAGAAGTCATTCTGTGGCATCTTCAAGTACTAACAGCTGTCACCCAAGGAGTCTGATATTCCAACACATACTAAACTTTGACAGATTACAATGTCAGTGTTAACAATAGAGCTGCTAGATGTGTTCAGCATGCAGAAGGGATTGATACAAAGAATTGTCTGTGGAAGGCACATGAATGCCATGGAAGGTTAGAATTTCATGTGTAAATGATATAGCATACTAATAGTGTCTCAGATGCATGGAGCACACAATCTATCTTGGTGCAAAGGCATTTATTGAAGCACTTGACCTCACAATTAGCAGGAAGAGGAAGGGACAAGTAACTGTTGAGGATGATGACAGCAGTGGAGATGACAACAATCTTGACTGGGACCAGCCTTGAGGCAGTTCCCAATAACAGTGAAATTGATGAACTAATCAACTTCAATCCTGGCAATGTCCTGGGCAAAGTCCTTGCACTGATAACCCAGGTATGTCATGATAAGTTACCATGCAACATACAATCACTCATATTTAGTCCACAGATTTGCTCTTCACCTCAGGCAAAGGCATACTTTCACACTCTCTGTAAGGAGGAAGTCCTCAAGCCACTTGAACTTATTAAGTGGATCTGTACTTGTTGGAGCTCTATGTCCAATGTTGTCAACTGGGTGATTTTTTTTGATAGAGCAGTATGTCCATTTTATCTCCTAGCATTCATATCTGACATTGTTTCAAGCTATTGATAAGTTCTGCCTATTGGGCAATTTGTCAATGAAGGTCCCAAACTTGACTAAAAGGAAGTGTGTTGATTTATAAGCTAACGGAGTGGGAGATCTTAGACCTTACTCAAGAAGTGCTACAGGTATGTTGCACTTTTATGACTACCTATTTGATATTCAATGGTTGCAGGAGCCACAAGATGCACAGGCCCAATTCTCATCCAAGAAATTCCCCACCATCTCTAAGGTACTTCCCATTCTCAATTATCTCATCAAGTGATGAGATAACTTTGCAAGGTTACTAAAATTTGTGAAGATTGCACATGCTATCTGGAAGGGGCTTGAGAAGATCCAAAAGTGGTATAACAAGACACATGACAGCAATATGTCTTTCATTTGCTTGGATGAGTTCACATATGTCCTGTCAATGAACTTAATTAACTGACACCATGCTCAAGGTCTTGAATCATGAATTAAGCTAGAATACTGTAAGGCTAAATGGGATGATGACAATTACAACAAGGGCTTGGCATCATTCAAAAAAGTTGTATGTGGTATCTTACTCTCTTCTGTTACATTGCACTGACAGTCCCTTACCCAGTTTGATCAATATATGAAGCATCTTCCTCATCTGGCATCTGCTGAACTGAAGTCTAGTTAGCTTGTGCTCATATCCTAACCTTGTCCTACTATTGTACAAGTGCTCAAACTTATTTCTTTTGTTGCCCTCTTTGGTTCTTGGTTCAAACCAATTCTTGGACCAAACTGAACTGAAAGTTCAGTCCTTTCAGTTCTGGTTCTGGTTCTTGTTCTTGTTTGGGCTTGGAGGCCTCGGTCCAGTTCACAGTTTTCTCCAGAAGTGTCAGTTCTGAGACCAAACCAAACTTTTGCCACACTATTTAGGATTGCCAGGCTGTGTGCCTCATCACAAAAGTCCAGCTACACTAAAGGTCAAAGTTGAATATGTGTAAATCACTTGACAGAAGTGAAGTTCATAATGACCATGGAAGTACAGGGAGATATTCCTGCAGAGGTGATAATTTGTGGAGACCCCATATTACAATACTATGAGTTGCTAGCACCTGGGGAGAAACCTAAGAAAATAGTATACACAAGTGAGTCCACAGAGTTACATACCATATACCCAATAGTGAATAGACATGGCAGGATAGAAAATATACTTAATGGAGGATTACAGATTGTGTTAGTATCCAAATCTGAAGCCAAGAAAGCAGAAGTCAGATGGGATCCTGACATAATAATACACATGCAGAGCACAAATAATCAGCTTAATAGGACTTGTGGGCTGGCAAGAAACATACCATTTGAGTCTGGTAAATTTACTGTCTATTTATAAGTACATGTAGTAAACATACCCACCTACAGAATCTTGATAGGAAAGCCCTTGGATTGTTTAACAGATAGCATTGTGAAAACAGCAGAGACAGAGGGCAGAACATTACAATTACTTGTCTAAATTCTAAGAAAATTACCTTGCCCACATATCTTTGGGGCACAGCCCCAACTGTGACAACTTCAGGAATGAAGGGTTTTCACATCTTGAGGAATTGATCTCTGATTAAGGAGAGCTTGCTCAGTTAATTTGACAGGGTGTGGATGGTCAATTCAAGGTCAAAGCCTATCAAATTACAGCAGAATCAGGAAAATTTAGTAAGGACAAAGTAAGAAACATGTACTTAAATATGACCTTAGAAAATGGAAATATTACAGGTTGACAAGTGGATATATTGGCAGAGATACTGCACAAGTCAAAAGCAAAAATGAACTCCAAATTTGAAAGTAAATTAAATATAATTGATGAAGACAAAATAAGGACAGTATACAAGTATAAAACAGTAGCTGAGAAGATCAAGCCACATCTGGGAACTCTGCCTCAAGACCTCCATATAGCCTACAACATCAAGGGAGACTCCTTGGCAGATCTACCAATGCTACCCACTCATCTACCAGAGTTTGAGCCCCACAGACAATTCACAGCAGAACAAAAGGAGGTTATTGATAAAGCACATCTGGAAGGATTTCCATGGGAAAATGAGCAAAAATTAGTACACTGGATTATAGCCAAAATGAATGATAGCTTGGCCTGGGATAATTCAGAGTGAGGAAGATTCAAGGAGGAATACTTCCCTCCTGTGGACATTCTGGTAATTGAGCATATACCTGTAGAAAGTTTAGTCTCAGGATAGAGACAATTTAATTATCTTTGTAAACAAATGGGGAACATATATAGAAAACAAGCAATATAAGTACAACAAGATAGCTGTGAAACTAGGGAAAGCTGCACAGATCAAATACATTTTACATGCAAGGTCTTTTACCAATCATTCTGTGGAGTACCATCTTGGCATGGTCAGCTTACATATTCCAACACACCCCCTTGAGCACAACTGTACATTGAATGTACACCCCCTGAATCACCAAGAAATGTCATCCTTGACATCCTCAATAAATCCAATAAGCACTAGATCCAAGAGGTTGTTCTTCTTCACCCCTGACAATTGTCCACACCCTATGCTTCCTCAGCTTCATCTCCATCTGATAGGACCAAGCATAGTAGTTGGTATCCCCCAGTTTTGTAGGTAGATGTTTTGTGGCATTGGACATGCAGGGAACAGATTGAAAATGAAAATGATGTGATTGCACTTAGCTAGTAGCTTCTGATGTGACTGTGCTGAATGGCAACTTCCAATATGACTGCCCTGAATAGCAACTTCTGATATGACTGCACTGAACTAGCAACTTCTGATTATGCCAATGCTGGCAATTTCCAAATGTGCCTACACTGACAACTTCTGATTTGTGCCTATGCTAGCAACTTCCAACTGTGCACCTATGGTGGCAGCTTCTGATTATGCCTACAGTGGTGATAACTTCTGATTGCACCTACACTAGTGAATTCTGATTGTGCCTATGCTGGTGACTTCTTAGATCACAAGCCTGAGACAATCTGTAGCAAGAGAGTTCTTGCAAGTAGAAGATATGCTGGTTGTAGGTTTGTTTATATAGAAAGTTTAGTCTCAGGATAGAGACAATTCAATTATCTTTGTAAACAAACAGGGAACATACACAGAAAATAAGCAATATAAGTACAACAAGATAGCTGTGAAACTGTGGAAAGCTGCACAGATCAAATACATTTAACATATGAGGTCATTTACTGATCATTCTGTGGAGCACCATCTTGGCACAGTCAGCTTGCATATTCCAACAATACTGTGGGTGCTATGGAATGTACTTATACCACCAGGGCTGTACAAACAAGTATGCAAGATAGTAAGGAAGAAAATCTAGGCTGGGGTCTACAAATCTTCAAATTGTTGTATAGATCACAATGGTCACCTGAGTCTCAGTCACATGGGACCCTTGTAGGCCCATTATTTGATTGGTTTCAATAGGCCTCCAAGGGTCACTTCCAAATTGGAACCAATGATTTGGACTGCTCTAAAAATAAACTGCCTCTGAATTTTTGGAACCCCACACTGCCAAAACACCCTCCAAATTGGCAGTTGCAACATTGTGAGACCATATCAGCCATTGTCTGCACTGGTGGTGGTGGAGAGGCCAGGGAATCAGGGTGTGCATAGGCAGAGATGGTGAACATGTACCATGTTGAACGGCATGAAAGTTCATCAGGCAACTTTATGTAACGAGTTTCTAATACACTTTTTCCCACAATGATTTCAGAATAACATGTTACATGATATGTGGTTGGTGATTTACTCATACAAGTCATCTGTAGTACATGGCAACATTGTGTTTATGAAATCCAATATATTTCTTTTTTTTTTTGAATTAGTACCACTGCCA